>NW_004624814.1:5446313-5464936 GCF_000247695.1 Heterocephalus glaber | reverse complement strand
CATGTATATATATATATATTTATACATCCTACTGTTTTGTTTCTCTGGAGAACCCTGGCTAATACCATGTCTTTGACAATTTCAATATATTTCATTAATAGTACAGTAATACAAATACTGAAAGGTAAGGACCAAGTAATACTTTAACATGTACGACAAGCCTTTATGCACACAGCTAATACTACCTCTTTGCAATCAGGACCGAATTCATGTCTTCTTGAAAAGACCTTTTAATTTCCATTTTTATCTAAGAATAATCTCAAATAGAATAAAATGTATACTCGTATAAAGTATGACATTTAATCTAAATGAAGCATGAATATGGGAGCATCAACAAGTATGTATAATGTACAATGTCTGTGAAGAAATAAGAACATTTCTAAAACTGGCAAAAATTGCTGTGAATTTGTAAAACAGCACAAGCACAATTTTCTACCCTTGATCAGTTCACTTGGATTATCTGAAGCACCTTATTGTCTGCCAGCTGTCAGACGTATTTTTAATTAGGCACTAATGGGGTAATATATGTATGTAAACCATTTAAATCAATGTTCCAGTTTGCAAGGACATCTGTGAGGTGGAAAGTAAGAATCCTTGATCTTTGCCAGACGTTACAAATTATAAAACTATAAAACATGAAACTCAGGTACTAGGAATGACTCAATTTAAAACAAGGGAGGGTGCTATTAAGAAGGTTAAAAAGGGCATTTTACTCTACTTAGTAGAAAATAAATGATTTCTTTCCTTCCAGTTTTTCTCTGAAGTTATATTTCATACTGTTTTATTGCTTCAAGGAAATATAAAAGTAAGTATCTCTAAGTATTCTAACACGCTTGAAACTTAGCTTGAATAGAATATTGGAATGAAGTGCTTTTTTGTATCAACAAACATTGTATTATTGCATGGACACTTTTAAATTTTTTGATTGACACAATCATCATATTTATGGGTTATAATATGAGTTTTCATTTCATGCAATGATCAAATTAAGGTGACTAGCATATGCATCACCTTAAATATTGATCATTTTGTTGGATTGAGAACAATCACAATCCCCTCTTCTAGCTATTTTGAAGTACACAATGCATTATTGTGAACTGTAGTTATCTTACTGTGAATAGAATATTAATGGTTTGGCTCAGAAAAAAAGAAAACAATTCTGTAATATAAAAAATCTTGCATTCAGTAGAGTCAACAATGTTTTTTATTTCAGTTTAATTTGAAGATTATTTGCAAGTGCTGAAAGAGGCAAATAAGTATGTAAAGAACTTACCTTACTCATTCACGTAGGTCAAAACAGCCACTGTCTCTAGGTTTTTTTCAGAAGAGGGGCAGTGGAGGATTAGTACAACTGAGACCTTGTTAAAGGTAGAAAAGGAGGCATGTTATTGTTTTAAATTACCCACTTTTATGTTTCAATTCTATGTCTTTGCTATACTCACAAACATTTCCTAGCAAGTAGTAATTCATAATGAAGTTTTATTTCAAGTAGCTAATGATAAAGAGTTCACATTTTCTGCTACATTTATAAAATATCCCATCTGTCTTAGTCACTTTCTTATTGCTGAGACAAAATATCTAATACCCATAATTTCAACGAGGAGAGGTTTATCTGGCTCTCTGTTCTGGAAGTTTCATTCCCTGTTTGTCAGGGTCAAACACCAACATGGCGTGGCACAAGGGCCTGGCTCAGAGGAGAGCTGCTCAAGGCATGGAAGCCAGGAACTAGGGAGGGAAGAAGGGGTTGGGGAGGGAGATGAGCCCTTCCAGGTCAGGACCCCGTGACCGGACTTTTTGGACAGGCACCATCTCCCCGTGGCGCACTCAGCTGATGAACCCATTGGTGAAGACGGCGCCCCAGGAATCAGCCACTTTCTAAAGTGCTGAGTCTGACTGTATGAGAATTTTAGGGAACATTCTAGATCCAAACTGCAACAATATAATATTTTCCACAAATAATTAATATGCAGTAAGTCCCCATCTTATGATCAAGTTCCTGAGAATGTTCATAAGTCGGATTCATTGGTAAATTCAACAAAGTGAATCTTATACACCTTTGACACAAATATACAATGTAAAGCATAAAAAAACCAAATGCATACACATAAATCCTGTAAATACACTGTTTGTACTTTTACAGCTACCTGAAAGTGACACAGTGCAGAACAACCGTAAACAATTTTCATTTTTGTTTCTATGATTATTGCTTTACACATCCTAGCAGACCCCTCCACATGACCAATGCTTTTCTTTTTGCTTCTGGACATCCTGGGCACTAATGGAGCACTGTACTACTGTCCACTATTACACTGTGCGGTGAGCACCCAGCAGCACAACTGCGACAATGTCTGGCACACTGGGAGCTACTTCCATAATTTGTTCATATCAGCAAATGTTTGTAATGCAAAGTCCATTTGTATCTGTGAAAGGTCACAACTTGAATATTCATAAATCTGGGACTTATTGTATAATATATCTTTTATATTATGTAATATATAATATGTCATGAAAGAAATAGTATGCTACTGCAGTGATACCATATCTAGAAAAATTTCTCCTTTTATCTGGCCAACTTTCTTCTGCATACTTCCTCAGCCCTCCAGAAGTTAGGCCTGGCAAGGGAGCAGACCCTCCTTTAGAACTTCCAGAAAGAAGTGGCCCTGTGGGAACCTCAATGTAGCCCAGGGAAATGGATTTCAGAACAGTGACCTCTGGGACTGTAAGGCAATACATTTGTTTTAAGTCACCAAGTGTTTGCTAAATTAGTACAGCAACAATAGGAAAATAATACAGTATGCATTTATCTCTTACTACCATCTTAGTACTCTTCTGAAGAATGGATCACAATTACAGAATATTATTTCAATGTTCCATGATGTTTTAGGATTTAAAAAGAATATTTCGAAAATAGTGTGAAATTAAACTATTATCAAGATCTTATTTTTGTAACAAAGGAAAGTGTTGATTTTCATAATTTAAGAAGAGTGCAAGAATGGATATTATGTTAGCAGAAGGACATTGATAATGAATAGATACGATATATGCCATAAATCCTCATATGCTCACATGGGACCAATGTCATCTAAAACACAAAGGCCAATTAGTGCAAGAACAGCTGGGAGTATTTGGTTATATGATGATTGCCCACAACAGGCTTATGTAACTTATGTGAAGTGGAATCATCTCATGGTTAAGTTCAATATTTTATTCAAAATATACTATGACTCACTGTCTATAACACAGTGGAATAAATTTTAATCATTCCTACATTTGGAAGCAGTTTTATAATGGATATTATAGCTAAATTAACATAAAAATATGTGGTAGAGTACTTTTCCACATTAACTGATCCACAACTTTTCCTAAAAGGTTTTAAAATTTCCTTGCTCTCTCACTTTATAATTAAAAACTTCATCCAATTCTCTACCAAATGTAGTTTGTAATGATCATTGTATTTTCATCAATCCCTTCTCATCAGCCACTATTAGGTTTTTTTCGCTAGTAACTCTCTTTTCTACCATAAATTATGAGCCTTCTTTATAATAACCTGCCTTTATTGTTAATCCAGTAATCACAAAAAAACCCCACGCAAATAAAACTAGAGAAGAAACTTACTAGTGTTGAGGTGGAGAAGATATTCATAAATGATTAACATATTTTTATTTCATGAGATTTTAAGATCATATTTAAAATAAAAATCATATAGTTAGCTGCTCATGAAGGTATAGATCTGTACTCCCACACTATAGAGGTTGAAAACAGAGGACTGTGAGTTCAAGACCAGCCCAGACTATAAAGAGAGTTAGAGAGTTCAAGGCTAGTGTAGACTGCATAAGACTCTCTCTCTCTCTCTCTCTCTCTCTCTCTCAAAAGAATGAATGAATGAAAACATACAATTAAAATAAAGAAAAATAAATACTTAAGAATTAACCAAGGAAGTGTAAGAATTTTATAACAAAAACTATAGTATTCTGAAGAAGGAAATCAAAAAAGCCATCAAAAAATGGAAAGGTAACTGCTCTCCTTGGATAGGGATAACCAATATGGCCAAGTGGCTTTACTATCAAAGCTGATAAATGCAATTCCATGCATGCAGTGCAATTTCAATTACAATACTAACAGCATTCCTTAAAGAACTAGAAGAATACTATCATAGGCACAGAAAAAGCCTTCTAAAAGAGCACTAATTGCATAAGGAATGACATGAGGAATCAGCTAACTAAACTACATTAAATTAAAAAGCTTCTGCACAGAAAAGGAAACAATAGAGTGAGGAGATAATCTACAGAATGGGGAAATTTTTTTGTTGTTTAGTCCTCTGACAGAGGAGTAATATCTAAAATTTACAAAGAACTAAAAATAACCACATGCATCCCCCCAAATAAAGGACCCAATCAAAAATGGGCAACTGAAATGAATAAACACTTCTTACAAGAAGTTTAAATGGCCAATAAATACATGAAAAAGTGCTGAACATCTACACTAATCAGAGAAATGCAAATTTAAAAAATATTGAGATTCTGTCTTACTCCAGAAAGAATGACTACAATCAAACAGTAACAAATGCTGAGGCTGCAGGTGTGTGTTGGGGGTGCATCCTTTTACATTTTGGTAGGAATATAAACTGCTATGACCAGTGTAGAAATCAGTATTCCTCAGAAAACTAGAATTAGAAATTCAACCAAGTTATTTCCCATCTAGATATCTTTCCTAAACAGAGAAAGATACTATACCACCATGATACATGCATACTCAAGTTTATAGCAACACAACTCATAGTATCAAAATCTTGGAAGAGGACTATATATTTATTGACAGATGAATCAATAAGGAAATGTGTTATTTACACAGTAGAGAGTACTACTCTCCCATAGAGAAAGATGAATTTGAGTCATTTATACATAAATATATGATTCTTTAGACTATAATGTTAGGTGAAATTAATCAGAGCCACAAACTTTAATATCACATAACTTCTCATATATGAGAAACCCAAAGCACAAATATTAAAAAAATTAAAGGTAGACAACAGAAAATGTGGAGATAGATCTTTTCCAAATGGGAAAGGGATCTAGAGTTGGAGGGAGGAAGGAAGGAGGGGAAGGAAGGGAAATAACAGAATTTAGGTACATTACTTACACGGACCCATTGCATGTACTGAATGTAAACATTATGTACTGCAAACATGTATTAATACAAATAAATAAACTTAAAAACAAAATAAATTATAAAAATGATGACAAAGATGTTCATGAATATATAGAAATATGCAGAATCTTCTTAACAAACTGTATAACATTAAACTTCACAGCTCAAAAGTGCTTGAACAATAAATGATGCAAGTCATACAGTTTTCAGCCCAGATTAAATGAACTGGTCAGATGTTATGTGCTTACTAATGAAAAATATATATTTTTTTGTCAAATGTTCTCCTTCACAAGCAAGCTAAGTTTTAGTTTTTAATATATTTGAGCATCAAGATTTATTCACACAGAAGTCAGTTTCTCTGTGAAATGAAAACATCAAATAATTCAGATATTGACCTTCAATGTGTAATAAAATTAAAACTTACTATAAAATTATGAGAATAATTATGTATATTCAGAGAATTTGAGAACCGAGAAACTTAACAGGAAATAGAAATACTAAATGAAGTAATGATTCTCATTTAACATACATTTATTGATAAGTTTTATGAAGAATAACTATTATTATTATGTTATCTCTTAAGAATCTGATATCTAGTCAGGTAGGCAAATGTGTAAATTATAATGGAAAACAGTCTTTCTTACATGCTAAAGTAGGTAGTAGAAAGTAAGTACCATAAAGTGTTGCTAGGAAAACAGAATGAGCAGGTTAAATTCCATTTGGAGAAAATCATTCAAGTATACATTAATGGTCTTGATTCATCCTGTAGAGATTGAAAAGGAGGACAGTAGAGATGCAAGTAACTGTATTAGAGGAATGAATTGACACAAATGAGGAGTTAATTGTGATTGCCAGATATAATTGCAGCAGATGCTCAGGGAAAGACATGATACTAGGAAAAATGAAATGGAAAAACTGATGAAGTTAGCAAGGTGAGTCTTGATCTTGATGTTATTCTGAAATCAGATACCTAACATAATTATATCTCTGTTTTAGGCACTAAACCAGAAACTGAAAATATTGATATCAATGAGGTAGCTACTACAACATATAAAACTTAATGACAGCCTAATCCAGCACACTGGAAATGAGAACAATTTGCTTCAAATAATATTCTTATACTTTGTATCATATAAATATTTTGTAAATATTTCTAAAGTTGCTGTATTTTATGATAAAGAAGAAAATTATTTTATGGGATATTGAAATTCTATGTAGAATACCCTGAAATAAGTGAGATTTAACCTTATAAAAATTACTGGGTTTTTTTCCCAGTGAATCTAAGTTTTAACAGCTCAAATTTCCACTTACCACTCACTAAAAATAATTAGAGACATTTGGAGTTTTGATAATCAGACACATGTCAATCACAGCTGTCTAAAAATTATAGAAAAAATGTAAATCATAAGCATTGTATCTGGTTTGCAGTTGATCATTATATTTTGTCAATAATATAACCTGTAAATGGATGGAAATATAACTCAGTAGTTGAGTGTATGGTTTGCATGTGGTTAAAAAAACCTCAAAGGCAAAATAACCAAAATTTTATATTTTATTATTTTTTTACATGAAATCTATTAAAATGCCATAAAGCTTTATATATAATTATGTGATTATACCATTTTATTAAAGAATTTTATTAGAGAATAATATAGGGAAAGATTATTGGCTTTATGAGTATTGTCATCTTGAGAACATGTTATCATCTCACACTGAATCTAAGTTTCTTTATTTAAATGGAGATTATTTAAAATTAAATACAGTAAATATGGTATATTGTGAGTCATTGAAGATTTTATTTAAGGAAATATCTCAAATATGGAATTATATCCAATAACAAAAGATAGAATGAATAGGGTAAAATATTTCCACCCACATTTGTAATTTGCTTAAAAAAGTATTTACTTCTCTTTGTATCAGTAAATTCATGACTTTAATTAAAAATTACTACAAGACATTTTCATATGGGTATGGTGAAATCTGAACTAGCTAAGTTATTGAAGACACCAGAAGAAGAATAAGTTATTGAAAACACCAGTACTTGATTTTTTGTTGTTGTTGTTGAATTAAGAGAGTAAACAATTTCATGGAGTGCAAAACATGTAATTATTTCTGTATACTGTGGCATCCCAAATGTTTAATAGGAAATTCAGTGCAACAGTTCTGCATATAGCTAGTAAAGGCCTCTTTGCTTTCTACTTAAAACATGACAATTAAGATGTTTCACTTTAAAAAATCAGCTTTGAGTATCTAATGACATTTAAAGTTGGGTTATTATTTGTTACTCTTTAAGGTTTAACTTTGTATATCACTGATTATGAGTTTAGGTCCTTCACTTAGCAAATAATACATGCACTGGATGACACAACCTTATACGAGAACAGAATCCTTTGCTGACGTTCAGATGTACCTTGAAGAAGAAAAAGTTAGGAAACAAAGTGTTTACTGATGCAAAAGACATTTGATGGATATATGCTGTCTTTCTCCACTTGTTTTATCGGACCAGTGGAGAACAGGAAAACCTTAATCTGTTTTGCCTATTGTTGTTGCCCTGTCTGTGTTGAAGGGTCCTGGGACAAGCCTTAAATAAAAAGGAGACATTATCTTTAGTTGTCATTGCTCTTTAGTGTGTGACCTTGTGAAATCCCTGGATCTACTTAAAATCTAGTTTCCACACATTTTTAATGAAGAAGAGCACATTAATTTAGCAAGTTGTCTTTTGTTTTAAATTGTGACAAATATACCTTTAGGTTTATTCTATAATTTCATTTTGTATCTTCATCTCGGGCCACAAAGTAAGTGTTAGGTACGTATTATCGACCTGTGAAGGGCAATAGAAGAAATTTCTACAGAGGAGACATTTCTCATTGAGTTTTAAATGACTTGCTGCTGGAACATTTACTTATTCTGGGTTAATGTGTCCAATCATAAAAATGCAGAAGGGCATATTCTCTCTCAATTGTTAATGAACAGAAAGTTTTGCATGAGAATTTCTGATCTACTACTGTGCAGTGGCCCTCTTATAGACATGTAACCAACATTTTAACTAGTAGAGATGGCAATGATTTTGCTATCCAGAGGACAGTGTTGAGAATAATTTTGCCTACTCTTGAAGTTGAATGGTTTTGTCCTATGTTTCCAAATACTGTGAGTTCTGGCTGATCTTAGAGTGGGGTTAGACCCCACTTTTTAAAACTATCATTGAGGAAAGGAAAGGGGACACAAATGGAGACATGTTCCTTTATTAATTCCCTTTATTTCTTACTCATGAATTCAGATATATAACTAAAAGTCTAATTTGGAGCTAACATTTTTAATATTTTTCTAACACCTGGAAACCATCAATATTTTGTTGTCACTTAATTTACTGTTATTATAAGATCTACTTATGTAAGATGATATTTGTTTTATGAGGATGTTTTATTTGTAACATAAATATATTCAAATAAATATTCAGATGCTAATGTAAATAAAGGTATGTGAGGAAATAGTTAAAATACTATTCTAATGTGGTACGGTACAAATGATAGTGTAACATAATGATGTAAGCTAGCAACCTATCAATTTTATGGAAAAGTCATTTTGAAATGAAGAACTAAGAGTAAAGTTCCTTTCTTCTCTTCTTACTGTTGATAACTTTGATCAAGTTGTTTAAACTTTATAGGCTTGAGATTCCTCAATAAATTGAGATCATGACATCAGTTTGTCAATGTTGTTAGGAGGATGCAATTACATGTAAGGAGTATTACCTAGAGTTTGTTTTGGAGGTGCTGAAAGACGCCAGCTTTCTGTCTCATATTAGGAACGGGTGTGCTTCCCTTTGTTCACCGGGATGCATCAATACAGTGTAAACAGCTTAAGTAGATGGAGAATGATATAAAGCACTGAGAAATCATAGCTTTATCCTTTCAACATTTTGATAACTTAGTAGAAAGTAAGAAAAGAAGTTATGTAGACACAAGAGAGAAAAATGAGAAAGGAATATTTTTAATAAGAATATTAATAAATTTCTATTAAGTTTATATGCCACCACTTGAACAATAGAAGTAATGAAGACTATTTAAACTTTATGTGACATAAGGTTTAAATTTTATGTAACATCTTGTCATTGTGAGACTGAAAATGAGCATTACGATATCACTTTAGTGTAAAATTAATATGTAAGGAAAACATTGAAAATTCCAATCAAGTTATGAAGAATAACAGCAAAACTTGGACACATAGAGCAAAACTTTAGGCAAGAGAATCTTTACTTTTAATCAACAGTGAAAAAACATTTGCCTGCATTGTTAAGCAATGGAATCCATTGTATCAGATGATCTTAATGGTAGATTAGCAATAGGCGCTATATACAAGTTGTTCCTGATGCTCACATTTTAGACATTTAATTTCTCTTTATCATCGTTTAGAAAATGAGGGTAAGGAGGCCCTGGGGATTATCTTGGGGACTTTTTTAAGGTTTGTTGATAATCTTCTGTTGCCTTCATTCGTAACAATTTGCCTCATGTCATCAATGTTAAGTGTGTTAAATATATTTCTCAATGAGAATTGATTCTAATAACTTTAAATTTATAGTTAAAAATCTTTGAGTTTATCTTTTAATGTAATTTTTGGAAAGATCTATGATAAAATCTCGTTTTGTCTTCTGTTTTCTGTTGCTACAGATAATCTCAAGAAGACAACCAATGGATTTTTCCTAAAATGCATCTGGGTCTGGAGCTCGGCTTTGCAAATCCAGGAATGTGGGAGATCAGTCTTCAGGAGAGTAAGCAGCACTACTGAAACCCATAAAAGTATGATTGTCAAATCTGAAAGCCAATTGATTAAGAAGCCACCTTTATGTCAATCTAAATACCCATGGGAAATATTAAGGACACTTTCTTCTCATTTAGCAGCATGCCTGCTCTACCGAAGGCACATTAGAAATCACTAGGAGCTTTGAGAAGCTAACTTGAAGCTAATGGTACTTAATACATTGAAGAATATTTTCTCCAGCATATGAAAGTATCTGAATTAGTCAATTGCTTCTTTGAGAAGGAAATACAACTAGAATAATATATAAATTAGTCAAATATGTTCTTTTTCAGAAGCTATTGGTAAAAAATTCACAATTTCTCAAATACACATTCTTTGGGAATTAAAAAAATTGAATGTATTACTCATGCTTAAATTGGTACAAGAATATATGAAGTTACAAAGATTCAGTTAGGGGCAATAATTTCTAGAAATGTATTGTAGATCAGTGTTAGTAATAATGTGGCTTATACTTGAAATCTACTGAAAGAATAGATTTTTTTATGTTGTCAACACACAAAAAAAATACTCAGTGCATGAATTCAAGAGCATGTTAATTATCTTGATTTTATTAGTCAAAAATAGAAATATACATCAAAACATCATATTATATTTGATAAATTAACATAATTATTATTTATTAATCAAAAACAAGTAACATAAAATCATTTGATGTATCCAGACATAATGATAAAAATTTTTCCAATATAAATATATTTTGGAAATTCTTTAGAACAAATCAATTCATAAGCAATTCACCTCAAGCATTTTGAACTATTTTTCTTTGTTTTCATTTTAAAAAATGCCCTTATATCATAGTCTTAAAACCTGGAAAACTATCCTATGTTAAAGTGAATAAACCTATATAAGACCTCTATGAATTCATAGAATATTGATAATGATCAAATTGAATTTTATTATTACACATGCTTTTATAGCATTACAGAGTCAGGGCAAATGTATCTTTTAAATAAAATGATAGATGAATAATATTATATAAAGCCTCAAACTTATTAAATAAATAAAAAGCCTACAACATATCTACATAGTACAAACATAAAAGCATTCTCTGAAATCATCTCACTTATCCATGCTTCTTTTTATTGAAAACAATATCAATACTGACACTATTTGAATTCTCTAAAATCTGGTCAGTTATAAGTGAGTTTCTACTGACAATAAATGTTGGTGAGAATATTGCTTTTTAACTTCCCAAATTCTAGTTATCTAACAAACAGTTGGAAAAGTCAACTTCCAATTTTCTGGAGTCAACTGTCTAGCTGTTGCTCCATCTATGATGCCTGTAATATGATAGAAAAGTTATGCACAGTGTGTTGAGGAAAGAACTCATGAGACAGAGAAATACAAAAAAATCTTCAGTATAATTAGAAAATCCTATGTTTTCTCTCTGCCCTATTTTTTCTTTCACTTTATGGTATTCTCCTGAGTTCAATTACATTCTCCTAGGCTCACAGCAGGTTGAATTTGAAGAATATTTATAAAAAAGAATGAGATTCATCTAAGTCTCATAGCATTGAAAGAAGAAATTAGCTAAGAAATATTAATATAATTAAATAACATTAGAGTTATCTAGTTAGACAAATGCATTATTTATAAATTTTAATATTATAAAGATTTAAAAACATTAGGTAGAATCATATATTATCAGTACCACAAAATAAAGCCTTTTTGGCACTAATCAATACTTCAAATAGCTTCACTATAGGTAAAATATTGGAATTACATTATATACACTTTTTTGACAGATCAAGTTGGTCTTCTTGTTTTCAGTCTGTTCATATTCCTTGCTGGGTTTTTTTTCTTGCTGAAACATTTTTGAAAATGACTTAAATAATTCTTCAATCCTTCCTTTACAGATATCTGTAACATCTATAATCCTCACAGGACATGAAATATTTTTCTCAGTCCATGTCTTAGCAATGTTGTTTCTACACAAGTATTTTCTCTTTGCCATCTGCCCCAACCCCCTCCCTCAAAAGTACTCCTGTCCTATGTGCTTTATCCACTTCTCATTCTGTCCACATCCTTCTCCTAAGTATCATTGACCGTGCTGCTCCTGAAATGCTTTATTACATAAATCATATCCATTCTTTAAAGCTAGATAACATGCTATTCCTTTTGAAAAATATCCTCCATTTTACTCATTCATTCATTCACTCATGCATTTATTTATTGATAGAGTCAGCAAGTACTGAGTGCCTGATTTGGTAGACAGGGTGATCACAGACTGACATGATGCTGTCATGAAGTGCACTTGTCATTGAAGATTAAAATCTTCCTTTCCCAGCGTTCTCATAGATTTCATTTTGAGCACAACTGTTAGTACTTCATAGTTTAGGATTTGTTTTAAATTTCACTTAGTAATGACATGATATTCCTCAGCAAGCTTGAATTCTAGGTGTCTGAAGAGACCAGATGACTTATCTTTACAGTGCCAAAGAGCGTGGAGCCTAGTGTACCAACATATGGCAGTGTCACAAATATTTTCTAATTAATTATTTGATTATACTACTGAAAAATATTTTCCTAATAGATTTGCTGGTATGCTTCCATAGATAGTAGTGGTCTAGTAAATAACTGTTAGTTCAAATACTAGGGCATGGATTAGAGAAAAATAATGACTATGGTTTAAAGGGGCAATTCAATATAACTTTGACAGTATAATTCCAGCAGTAATGAAATAACTTCTTAAGAAAGTCTTCCTTAATCCCCCCTACCTCCAGTTTTAAATTCAAAAGGAGAAATGCAGCATTAGAGTCAATTTCCTTTAAGTATCAAGTAATTGGTATTTTTGCAAAAATGATTATTGCAGAGAGAAAAGAAAAAAAAAAGAATATTTCAGCTATCAAATTCTCTCCAGGGACAGGTTAGAGAAACTGAAGATCATAGCAGATGTTTTCAGCTATCTAGTTAGCTAGGGCTATGATGCAAATAATTGTTACTGCCATTATCTTTGAAACCAGATGTCTGATGTCCCTATGAGAGACAACAAAATAATAATGATAATGGTATAGATGATTTTCAAGCCTATTGCCGAGTTACAATTTAATATTGATTTTTGTCTGCCGACAAGCATGCCAAAATGTTGAGCAGAGACACTTTTTCTCTTAAATTTTACTGGAGCATCATTTACAATTAAGATCTACTTTATTATTAGCAATGATTTTTGCTGTCACAACATGTTAATAAGTTTTCAGAAACAGGAATAGGGAAACAAGAATCTTTCCAGAAATGCTCCATCCACCGATTTGGGCTTTAAAAATTGTTATAAACATGACATGCCTATCTAAAATTTCCTCCATAGAGGCAGCCTAGAGCCTTATGTGACTCTGATATTGTGGCTAGGCTCAGAGAAAATGTAATTCCTTCTCAGGGTTTCATCAGGGGCTCAGTTCATTTTGAAAGCATCATACTACCTCCTTGGCAAGATGTGAACTGGCTAGAGTTTAACAGACTATGTTAACTGTCAAAGGATAAAGGGTTCCAATAATATAAAGGCCTTTAGATGTGCTTGATTAAAACACTGTCGAATGAAGTCAACTTGACCTGCATTCTCAAGTTTGCAAATAGTTCATTTGTTTGTTTTCCATGATATTATTTATTTAATTTGATATTATTTGTTTTTTGAGATAGGATCTCACTACATAGTTCCGGCTAGCCTGTCTTCACCTCAAACTAACTGTGATCCCTCTGTCTCAACTTCCCAAGTGCTGCGATTACAGGTGTATACCACCATGACTGGACCCCTGATACAAACTATGATCTTATATATGCAGATTAGTTTGTTGTTGTTGTGGTTGAAAACTTATGCTAATTGAAATTCAGTAAGGTCAAAGGCAAAGAATAAGGGTAAATAATCAACTAATCCAACTAATATGTACTTAAAAATGTTAAAGACTTACTGCCACACGCAGTGTCTCACTGGATGAGTGTGGAACTTGGAAGCTTAGCCACACTACATTCTCTACAGATGGAGCTCGGGAGCTGGTTTGGAAGTTGTAGCAGAGACGCACAGGTGCTCGCAAACCAAAGAACATTGCTGTTCCATTGGGAAGGTCGTCCTCCTCCACCACACCTGCAGCTTGGGGAGAGATGCACAGGAAGCAGAATGGGCTGACAGTTGTTGCAGCCAGGCCGCCCTTCCTTCTCTAAGGCTACATTTTAAAGTGTGAGCTTTGCTTCCATTTACATAGGTATAAATAAAAATGTGCTATTTACAAAGTTACCTTGAATGTATTTTTTTTTTTGACTTCTTAAACTTTTATTTACTGATTTTTCCAAACCCTCACACTGTTTTCATCTAGTCTGATCAGCGTTCTGGGAACATACTGGACAGTAGGATAGATCTCCTGGGTCATCCTGAGGCAGACACTTGGTCATGAATTTTCTTATCTTTTTGAACTGGGGAGACAGAGTGGGAGATAATGCTGTGCTCCACAATATGGACAGATTTAGACAAAGAGAGCTGAAGTGCCTGAAGGGAAATTTTAAATAATCAAAAAAAGCTCCAGACAACTCATGAATTTATAATATAATATTGATAAGTAGTATTTCTGCCTCTTCACTCTTTTGTTGATAGGAAATGCATATCTACTTAATGAACCCGTTTTCTCTTAGGTCATTCAATTATTGGAAAGTGTAGTGTGTGTGTGTAGATGTTATTACCATCTTTTTTCATACTTTCTATTACATTTTTTCTTACAGAAAAACAGTAACTTTTCTTATACTCATTACTCATATCAATTTTCATATTTCATACAGGGTACATCAACAGTACCAGAATATGAGTAGAAAATGTACTTGCAAGAATAAATATCGAACTAAAAAAATCTAATTAGTTAACAAACAGGTAAGGGGCCTCACATGGAGACTGGAACTATTTATCATATTTTTCACATGAGAATGAGAATGTTTAGTAAGTTATTATACAAACAAGTACCCTTACACCCTCCCTGCACTGTAGGACAGCAGGTATACTGTAGGAGAAAAAGTATCACTTGGTGCTGTACAAGCTGGACTTCAGTTCTATCATTCTCATTAGATTTATTATTAATCGTTATCTAGTGATATGGCTTAGGAGAAATAATCTCACTTAATTGAAGCTTGTTATTCTTACTTAGGAGAGAGGAATGGACTATATAACCAACATTATTTTTATGATAATATGACAACCTGAAAAAAATGATGCTTAACAACACTTAATATATAACATAACACACTGTAAGGTGATAATTTACAACAATCCCCTTGATGTCTTTTACATGGGTCATCAGGCTAATGTTATAATTAGGATCCGGAAGAATGCTTTCTAAATCTTTTAAAGCCAAGTTTTAAGTATCTGATTTTAAAGTGAGAACTAAATGAAATTAAAGACCAAATATCACTATTAATCATGGTGCAGTAGTTCAAACAGAGTAGGTGAAGTAGGAACACTTGGGTTCTTCTATAAGATCTTCCAATTACTAACCAAATTATCTTGAGTCAACTAATTTAATTTATATCCTATGAATTGAAGAGTTACACAGAAAGTTAAAGGAAAAATGTCAATATTGTTAATAATAAAGGGTTACCTAAGAGATTAGTTAAATTCAAAAGATGAGCCCTATTTGAAATAAAATTGTCAGTAATAATATAAGGTATTATGATTACTTGCTTTAAATGTATTTAAGAATAAATATACACATTTTCCATATCTCATATATATCAGAAATACATATATCTCCCTCTATGTCTTTCTGTATCACTTATATACATATACATATAGCTCTATTAACATTGTATATATTCAAATTAAATAATCTAAACATTCAATGTATGTAATAACAAAACTTATTCTTCTAATACTTTTATGATGGAAATATATGACATGATTAGCCCAATTGATAAAAGTCAGCTCAACCCAAGAAAGTTCTGGAAGCACAGACACTTTTTCCTTACACGCCCAGCTGGACCAGAAGATGGGACTTGTTATCTATGAATCTATAATAAGGTCTTGGTTGGGGCTATGTCTGATAGTTATTGCTCAGTTCTGCCATCACTTCTCTAAATTATGTACACATTGCCTCAACTATATAAAGCATTATGATTACTTGTCTTAAATGTATTTAAGAATAAAAAATCTTCTGACAGCTGTTGTCATGCTTGTGCGAAGTTTCTCAAGAGTCTTCAAGAAATGAAGTAGTTAATTTGATAAAAATGTGTTCTGAGAGTATTTTAATATATTTATACATCCTCCTTTAACTCCCAAACCACACAAAATTAAATCTCACTGCTTTTTCCCCCATAAGACTTGAACATATAAGATTTTAAAAGATATAGTGATATTATAGCTTCTTTATTTAGGAAACGTCTTGATTCTAATAAATGTTAGGAAAAAAAAGCTTTGCCAGTTGGATATTTTCCAAACTCATTTATACTCAATTAAGAACTTTATTTTTAATCTGCAGAACCATTCAAATCAGTAATTAGAAAGCATGGTTGAGAAAAAAAGCTCACTTGCAATATGTGAGAGTAACAAGAAAGGAATGAACCATTTATTTTTTTCCAGCTGGGTTTCATTTCTTTCTGCCTATATTCAATCATATTGAACAGAAATGAACCACGAGAATCTGCCACTATGTGTAACATCAAAACATTTATAAGAAAAATAATTGTTTGCCACTAAGAAAGAATAAAGGAAATCTTTTATATTAAAGATTATATATAAAATATTTTTGTTATGAATACTTTTGGGGGCATATTTAAATGCATGAAGGAAAGAAATAAAATCTCATAGTACTTTGACCCTCCTAGAAGACTAAAAATTCTTGTTAGAGTAAAAATAAAGAGTAGAGTAGAGTAAAATAATCTCAGTTCTTCAATTTGGAATCCTCGGAAAGAATTGGAACCACCATGTTTATTGGGATATATCTTCAGAACCATACTTTCATTTTTTTCAAATAATTCACATTTTACAGACAATTTTTCACTTTACACAGTATTCTCACTTTAGTACAGTCATTGACAAGAATTTTTCTTTGTTTGTTTTTTGGTTTTGAGGTTTTGATAAAGAGAAAACAATTTGAAAGGTATACAATTATAGTCTAGCATCAACCCTCTGATACAAGATATGTCTTGTTTGATTGTTAAATAACTGAACCAAATAATGGAAGTAGTTCCTCCTTCTGTTGAACATTTATGTCCTTGTTTGGCTGAAACTGAAGAAAATAAGAGAAATATAGTAATGTTGTGAAAATGTTATCTTCTATTCTTATCAGAAAACATAAGATTGAAGTAAAATAGACTACAAACACTGTAAAATAAAGAATGACAAGATTTAAAAAGTAATGTTTGATTTGTATTCAATAATGAATTGTGCAGAGAAATCTATAAATAAGGTGTTTGTGACAGAGATGGTCAGTGGAATAATTGATAAGAATTTTCCAGTTAGAATCAACCTGTAACCACAAAATGCATGTCACTGACTTAACCTAAAACCAAAATAAGCAACTATCAAGAGTGTGTTCAACTGCTGTAAATTTTACATGACTCTGTGATTGGTAAAAATAACAAAGCTTAGGACTTATATTTAAAAATAAGAATGAAATTAATACAATTCTGAATTTCTTCTAAATATAAATTTGGCAGATTTTTGTATAGTAGTTTAGACTTAATCTTGCTTCTAAAGTGTTACATAGCTTTGTGACAAGTAGTTAAGCAATGAGTTTTATTTATTTTTTTAATATGATCTTCCCCAAAGCAGATGTGATTGGAAAGTTTAATTATCATGATCTCCATAATATTTTAATTTTACCTATATAGATTCTAATAAAATAAACCTAAGAAGTGCCATCAATTCTCTATCATCATTTCAAGGTGCCAAAACTCTTTCAGTTAAAAATAATTTTTGTGTTTCAAATGTGACACTTCATCAAATATAGCTCTTAAATATGACATGGTTCATGTTATGGCTTGTATCTAGATATCCCCCTCAAAGCCTCTTGTGGTCATAGATGAGACCTTTTCAAACCTTGGTTGATCTAGAATGTGTGATTCTGGGCTTGAGGGTGTGTGATTACCAACCCAGTCCACTGATTGGTTTGCCATACTTCTGGGTAGGATCAAGGATGCTCCACCCGGCTGTGAGTGCTACCCTTCCTAAGGGTATGTAGTCTGAGTAAAATATGGGGGACAGAAAGGAGCGCCCTGATTGTCTGGTTGCTGGTTACATGCTACTTTCTGCCTCCTGTTTCCTGTTCTGTGATATCCCTCAGCCCTGCCACCTTGGAAGCTGCCCACTATGATCTGAAACCTCAACTAACTGTGAGCTAAATAAACCTTTCCTTCTTTAACTTTGGATGTTGTCCATTTTGTTTCAGCAACAAGAAAAGTAACTAAGACAGTCCATAAGGCAGAGGCCATCATGATGCAGCGTTACACATTTCTGTTTTAATATATTTTATTGCCTTTTATGTTGCTCTGGAGGGATCATCTTACACAAATTATTTGTGTTTATGTGTGGTTTCTAATTAGAACATTTATTTAGGGGTTTTGGTTCCTTTAAACACAGAAAGGGGTTAAAAAGTAAAGGCTTAGCCGGGCATGGTGGCGCATGCCTGTAATCCCAGCAGAGGCCGAGGCAGGAGGATAGTGAGACTCTGTCTCAAAAAACCAAAAAAAAA
>NW_004624814.1:5411391-5446213 GCF_000247695.1 Heterocephalus glaber | reverse complement strand
AAAAAAAAAAAAATGAAGAAGAAGAAGAAGAAAAAGAAAGTAAAGTCTTTTGTACCTGGGAAAATGTTTAGAACCTAGTCAATTATATTTACAGCCTTTGTGCTCTATTCTGCATTCACAGAACGGGTTCCTTTCGCTTTCAACGCATTACATCAATGATGACCAAGGAAACTGAAAAGATATATTTTGGATTGTTTCTGGTGGTTCACCTTTCATACAGGTATATCAAAGGTATTGGAGATTTATCTTGGTATTCCAAAGAGTGTTGCCATCAGATCTACCAGAAATGACTTGTTTTCTTATACAGAGGCTGAATGACCAGAACATAGTAAAAAAAGGAGACACCTTTCCAATTTTTTTATATTGTTACAAATTTTCTGTTTTATAAAAAAACTTAAAAATTATGTATTAAGTGCTTACCGTATTTCAGGTATTATTCTAAGCCCTTTTGAAGAGTTCTATCTTTAAATTCATAACAATTCTAATAAAAGTAAACATGACTGAGTTTATTTAAAAGAAATTGAAGCTTAGAGAGGAAAAGCAATTGACCATGGTCACATATTTAAGTGGCAGTTCAAAGATTCAAATTCAAGCAGACTGGCTCCAGAGTCTACAATTTTAATCAATACTAAAAACTGCCCTGATGAAGATTCTGGTGGGATCGTTAATTGAATTCCACCCCATCCTCAGAAATCTCTTAGAATTGTATATATGAGTAGTCTGAAAAACTTGTATTCTTTTAAATTTTATGGAAAATGAATAAGAGGTGAATATTAACAAAATTACATTATGAATCAACTGTGTGTGAATTTATAAGTATTTAAGATGCACATAGTACCATCTCTCCAACTGTTTGGCTTGTTTTCTATTTCTGCCATGGTAGAATCCTTGTGTCACAAATGCCTGGGTCTCAGGCCTGAATGAGGTTGTGTTCCATATAATTCTCTGGTACTGGTGGTTTGGTTTGTTTTCTCTTTGGTTTCAGCCTTGTGTAGTGATCTTTACTACAGAAGTGCATTGTTTGTGAGGATTCCTACATTTGCCTACACCGAATGTCTTCTATGTAAAATATTTGTCTTTGTAAAATATGTAAAATATTTTCCACTGCTATTCCATTGCCCTTACTTGTACACTCACATTTGCATTTTGATTATGTTGAGTTGGGGAATAGACAACTCTAAAGTTTTCTTATGTACTTATGTGTTCCATAGTGTATTGCAACATCTGTGTAGACACTCTTCCATGTTGCTTCCCAAGCTGCTTTTTACTCTTTGACAGACATACATTAAAGAAGGAAGTGTTTGTTTTATCTTACCGTTTCAAAGCTTGCAGTCCATGATCAACCGGCTTCTAGTCAGAAACATCATGACTTAGGGGTATACCAGGCAAAAGATGCTCACTTCATGGCAGCCAGGAAGCAGAAAGCAAGGGATGAGCCTGAGAAAAGGTGTTCAGGGACCATTTGCAACTCCCAAGATCAAGGCTTCATGACCCAACCAAGCATAACCAGAAGTGTACTTTACTAATCTGCTAGATTTCTATTAATCCAGTCAAGTGGACAATCAAGATTAATGATCACATTCTAATTCCTGTCTATGTTAAATTTTCCATTTTTTCTTCAGTCTGATCTCATTATTGGTGAGACTGCAAATAGTCACAGACATCTTTAAAGCATCTTTTAAATTTTTAGATTTTAAAGAGGAGATGTGGTGCAAATGTTGGCAAAAATTTATCAAGCAACAGTGCTTAATCCTGATATACTCTCTTCTATGATTCATTCACTCCAGCTGGCTGCCAAACTGAGCCTGTTTCTTGTCCTACATGGGCTGCACCTTCCTGAGAAGGTCGGGGAATGGACAAACTGTGCCCAATTATTTCAAAGAAAACAAAAGTGATTATTCTGCTCATGCACATCTGAATCTTTTGTGTAAATTCTCTTCATATTTCAACTGGCTGGAAGTATCAGAAATTGCCTTTTCTTGACATTGAGATATTAAAAGGAAATAAGTATGTATAGACGTAGAAGGCATAGGGTTTAAGCAGAGTGTATTTTGTTTGGTTTCTATTTTTCAATTTGACTGCTCTGTTGTACACAAAAGAAAATTTAGTGATGGTACAGCATAGCTTATTCACAATCTACTTTCACAATTCAGAAAAAAAATTATTTCTTAAATAATGTAATAACTACAAAAAAGAAAAGAAACAAAAAACTGCCATTCATTTTCCTCTCTGCTAATATTTCTCTGGGAAATAATCTGTTTTAGGTGGTACCATAACTTCATGCCAAAATCCATATTTTGTGATATGTATCACCTACTTGAAAATATTTCAGCATTAACAATGCAACACATATGTTTTAATTAATTTAAATTATATTACATTAAATTAATTAGTCATTGTACCAGGAATGACTGTTCTGCAATGATCAGAAAGTGTACTCCATGACCTTTACTGAATTTCTAAACAAACACACACTTATGCAAATTGTCATATTGAAGATTTGAGGTGACAAATTGTTGTTTACTTCTGAGTTTGAGAAATATAGGATTTAAAGTTCATTGCTGAAGTTGAGGATATTTAAATTTGTGATTTGGGTAGAATATTTTAGAGATGTAGCTGTTCATCAAGTTAGAAGAGTTGACAGGGACTAGTAACCTTTACTCTTAATATTGGCATCCATGTATCTATTCCTATGAGCCCCTGCATCATTATGTAAGGAAGATTTTTTAGTTTCAAGATCTAATGAATAAATACTGTTTCTGAAGTATCATCATGGTATTCTTGATTCAGTTCCATGTGCAAAGTAGTGGCTAGGGCATGGAAAATGGAAGAAATCTTTGACTTCACCAAACATAATCTTAAATTTGCTAATAATATTTGTCTAATAGATATCTGTATGCATGATAGAATTTGAACTAAGACTTGTTTTTTTATTATAACTAGTGATAAAACTATGAAACAGTAGCAAAGCCTCATATCTGTTTAATATTTCTTACCCTCTTCCATCAAAAAAGAATCAGTGCTTTTATGCATAATCAAATTAGCTCAGATTAGCTAGAAACTTTTGTCTGAATATTAACTGCACTTTGCCTATTTCAATGGTAAATTATTTTCACATTGTTTCATACTCAAGCTTCTTCAATTTTTTCATTATTTCAGTATTTTCTTTATTTTTTAGTGTCATCTAATTCAAGCCTTGTTTATTTTTATTGTTTTTAGTACATAATGATTACATTCATCATGAAGACGTGGTACATGTACATGACACACCTGAATTCTTTTTTCATCCCCTTCCCCCTTCCTCCCCCTCCCTTCAGCTCTTTAAACAAATTTTCTATGATATTTAGCGGAAAAAAAATCTCCTTTGCTACTAAAAAAGCCTGCTTTTCTTTCCTTCAGAGGTGCTGTTTGAGTTTTCACTTGATGCTTATATTTCATCTCCTGAACCTTAAACTTCCCTGTCACCCTCCCAGACCTCCACACATCTCTTTGCTTTGTTATTTAAGTCAAGGGATACTTCTCATTTTCTCTCATGTGGCTTCCTGGCAGCGTTTGATACAATTGACCTCTACACTCTCTAGACTTCATGGGACTCTGTCTCATTCAATCTTCTTATTTTTGATCAATAATCCTCAGTATCTACTGAGAGCTCATTTTCTTCCACCTAGCTCTTAAATATCGATAGTCCCTGAATAAACAATAAACCAAGAGTTGTGTTTCCTGAGACTTTAGTGCTCTTCTCTGACACTAATGAGAGGATGCTCTGGTATGCTTGCTTATCCGTGGCCTTCTGCGGGCTATTTTTCTGTAGAGCAATGCAAATTTTGCTATGTCAGGGGACAGCAAAGCCATAATCTCTTCTCTGCTTCTTATTTGGTCAAAAATTAAATGATGTTTTGCCATCATTAAAATGCTTGAAAAATTAGTACCATGAAAAGAACTATAGCAATTTCAGCATTTACTGCAAAATCTGTGATACTGCTTCAAAGACAAAGCTGAAAGTGACCTACTTCACACCAAAAAAAAAAAAAAAAAAGTGCAATATACCACTGGAATGAGTTAGGGAATTGCTCTTCAGAAAGTTCCAGTGTCCTTCTGAGGAATGGGCTGAAGAAATGTGAGAGAGATGACAAATAGCTTAACTTCTGTGAATGAAGTCTCAGAGAGCGTGGCAGAAGCACTGAGAGGGCGATTTTCTGCTAGGCAGGAACAGTGGGGGAGAAGTCATAGATTTCAAAATATGATTATATGATTCTAAATTCCTGACTTTCTGTTCTGTGTTAAATTGACAACTCAAAAAAGGCATTTTACTCCGTAACTAATACATACATTTTACTTTCATATTTGGAAAATGCAAACAAGGCTGAGAGAGACACAATAATAATATGTTATTTAGAAGTTATATTTTGATTGTCATAGATATAATATTTTGGGTAAATTTCTTTTCTCCCTAAACCTGTGATTATATTAATCTACAATTTAGATAAAGTTTATTTAAAATTAAGATGAATTGTGTAAACTTACAATGAGGATTAAGTGTAGAAAGTATGCCCAACTACTGGGCATAATTTTAAAGTACATTACTTCCATTTTACAACAGCTTTTAATTATATCCAAATTAAGAATTATTTTATAGCTTTCCATATTTTCTTCTATCAACATTGTACAGAGACATAGTCATATATATGTATATATGTGTGTGTGTGTGTATATATATATATATATATATATATATATACACACACACACACACCATTTAAGGGGATTATTATATATACAGTATAGACAATTCATGAACAGGGCACAGATTTATTTTTTCAGTCTAATACCTCTATTCCCACTAGCCAGACACCTGACAAACATTCCCCAAAGTTATTCTGTACAGTCAGAAAATCCTGATGAAAAGCACTGTTCAACCTTTTTCCTAATACACCTTTAACTTGTCTTGTGTTCCATAACTCAGAAAACATCAAACTCCTCAGCTGGAAAACTGAGTCACTGAGCTTTTCTTTCCCTCAGCTTTCCTCTTTGGAAGGTAATTGTTTTAGTCTCATCTGGCTGCCATAGCAAATACTATGCACTGGGTGGTTTAACATGATTTTCTTACAGTTCTGGAGTCTGAGACAACCAATACCCAGGGCTGATTCAGTCCTCCTGAGGGCTTTTTTCCTGGCTTGCAGACAGCTACCTTCTCAGGGCATCCTCCTGCCTGGAGAGAGAACTGTGGCATCACTTCTTACAAAGGCACCAGCCCTCAAGGGCTATGGCCACACTCTATCTGCTCAGTGAATCTTTATTACCTTCCCACGGGCCCCATCTCCAGGTAACTTTGGGAGCTACAATGTCTCAATTCTGTGCAAAAACATTCAGTCTGCAACCTTCATATACTTTACTAAATTTCATGTATATACTACCTCCTTGTCTCATTTCTCTATGCAAGTCCCCATTATTTATCCTTCCCTTATATCAGTAGCCATTAACTTCTTTCCATTGATGTCTGGTCTTGTGCCATTAGTTTGCCCTTCCTCAAACCTGATCAACAGTGCCATTTAAGTGATGTTGGTAAAAGACAAATTGGATGCATTGGGAACCACTGGGAAAACTAGTGAAATGCAGGTTCTGGAGTAAGAATTTTTGATCTTGGCTCTACCACTCGTTAGCTCTGTGGCCTTGACACATTAATTACTTAACATCTCTAAGTTTGTGTTCACCTGTCTATCAAATCACGATCATCATCATGCACACTTCATAAATTTAATGTGAGGATTAAATGAGATGACAAATGTAGTTAATGTAGTAAATGTAGTAAAATGTTGTTCACATAGCAAACTCTTAATCTGGGTTGGCTGCTATTGTTTGAGATAAGTTAGTCTCTTTTCTCCTTTCTGTGATACATTAGGGCCTTCATGCTATGTTCCAGGATTATGTCTTAACCTTTATTTTTTTTTTCCAGAAGCTTTCATACTTTTCTCATGGGTACATGGTATCGAATACTTTATTGTTTAAAGGCTGAAGATGAATCCTCCCTCATCTTAAGTAGCCTGCCCTCCTCCAGTGCGTGGCTCCTGACTAATCATCATTTAAGATTCAGATCATGAATTCTCTTGTCCAACTAACAGTGAATGACTTCTTCCTCTCTCATGAGATAGGTTCTCCTCGCCTTTCCTCTCCCAGCAGCCACGTTTACCTCTTTATGAACACTAATTATGCTGTTGTGAAGCAATGATTTTTTTTAAATTTAGGTCTCTTCATTTCTAGATTTTCCACTGTATGAAGATGTTATCCATTCAACATTGTTCCTTTTGCTGTCTTTTCTTTTGTTTCGCAACTTTGTTTTGAAATACTGGGACCTAGAAAAATATTAGGTGGCAAATAAATACTCCCAATGCATAAATTAACCCACTAACTGTATTCTTTTCATCATAAATCAGTGACCATAGTAGGAAATTGCTTCCTTTTTAGTTGCTTGGTGGTTTGCAGTTTTATTTTGTTATTCACAAGTAGATGTTAGTTGCAGGTAAAACCACAAGTCCCTATGTATAGCTGGTATAATCTTGGCTAAAAATAACTGAACATTTCTTAGATGTTCGATGCAGGATCAAAGTGGAGAGTGGAGAGAAGTGACCTCAAATCGAACACATCTTACACTGCTGTTTGTCAACAGTAAATTAGATCTGATTTTAAACAAGAGAAGGAAAAACTGCTGGCGACCTGTGATTGTGCTTCATACTAAGATCAATATAAAGGAGAATAGCCTTTTTAGCTTTTTTCAAGTTTTCTGCCTTGCTGGAGCAAATTGGCAGTATTTCTTGGTCATTCTCAATTAACAACACTCTCCCCTAGGCCACAGACTCTGTAGTCCAGGGTGATGGAGGGGGGAGAGTCTCAAAGAACATAATGGAGTGCTGCAGGCTGAAGATCACTTTGATTTAAAAAAATAGAAAAGGAATTGGCTTTCACATTTTATACATAGAATTAGTAACATACAAATATGGGCTGGGAAAAGAAGGCAGAGAGAATTTTGTGTATTTTGCAAAACTTGCTTTGAAATGCACAAAGTAGTGATTTTTAGAGCAATTTCAGGTTCAGAAGACACTGAACTTAAGTTCACTTAATGAACGTTTTGAAGACATTTTATACAGATCTTTTTTGTTTCTATGACAATAGAAACAAACTAAAATCTTTCTTTAGTCATGAATACACATATTTTGTTCTTGTATTTTTTTTTCAGCAAGCTTTCTTGTCATGCAAAAACTCTGACTACCTTAAATGTCCCTTAATGTTTGATTTAGAGTTATTTAAAATTAATTATGGTCATCTCATAATAAAACCTATACAAAACAGGAAAGAGATAGATTCCAAATCATGTTACATACTGTCATAATAAAATATGAATTATTGTAATGGTGAGAGGAATGGATAGGAGGCTAGGGGAGGGAGAAATACAAAAATGGGTGGAAAAGTAGAAAAGAGGAGAAAAGGAAAAACAAATTCAGATAATAATTTGGAACAGTAATCTATAATGAACAAAACAGATAAGTATATTGATGTGTATTATGACAGCATTTATCCATGTGATTTTTTTCTATTACTTTTTGGTGATATACTAAAAGACGTAGTACTTAATAAATAACTTTTAGCTTTTAATTCTAAAACACCACTTTGAGGCAAGGACCCATAAGTTCCCATGCTATAAGTAGGCACACCCTGGAGAGACACATTATTTATTTGTCTGTTGACCTTTCATAGTCTAGTAATAAGTTCAAGCCATTTTGCAAAATGGTTCATTCCAAACCAATTGGATGTATTGTATATAATGAATCTTCCTTATGAAATTGAGTTCTATCCTGAACTTATTATACCTATTTTGTAAATTGAATAGAACATATAAGTTAAAGTAAGTTTGAAGAGATGCAGTGAAATGCATCTATGGATTAGATCTGACTATTTTCAAATGCAAAAAAAAAATAAAAATAGGATAATTTTAAATATTTTGCTTTCATTAGTGAACAGATTGCTAAAACACTGTAGAAAACAAGTATTTTTAAATAACCACTAATAGAAATATAAGTATGTATTTATATAAAATACATTATTATTACCAGGTATTGTATGTGCCCTTGTATATTAAAAAGTTTATAAAGCAGAAAATGGCTTAATTCTCAGAGAAGTTATTAGCTAGTTGTTTACTCAGTTCAATATATGAATGAATAATTATGTCAAACAAGTACATAATTACAGATTGATTTATATAACATAATTAGTTAAAATATGTTTACTTTTTAAAGAATATTATTTAAACTTTAAAAATACTTAAGAGTAGGAGCCACTTACATAACAGTGGTTGGGGAAATTCTCTTTACATAAGTAACACTTAAGCTGAAATCTGCAGGACAAGAGAGCCAGCAATACATAGAGAACAGGAGTAGAATAATCCAGAGGTGATACCGCATGCAACTGCTAATCAGTTGGTGAGAAAGGTTGATTTGATTGAAGGATTGAAATGATAGCATCTGACGTTTGTGAGTTTGAGAATGGCATACAGTGAGGTTTAAGATATATAATGCTCACATTAGATTTATGTTAAAGAAAAAGAGTTCACTGGCAGATGCCTGTTTGTAGACTACAGGAGATAAGGGGTAAAAGTGGGTAAGCAAAAGAAAAAATCCTATGTCCCAGCTGTTCAAAGTGTGGCATCTGGGCCAACATGATCAGCATTATTACCTGGAAGTTGCTAACACCGTAGAATCTCAAAACACACCCCAGATTTGGGAAAACAGAAACTTTATTTTAAGGACACCCCAAGGTGAGTCACATGCATATATTATTATAGTTTGAAAACCTATGGTATAGTTGATTATTAAGGATGGCTTGGTATTGGGTTAGTTCAAGGTACATTTTCTAAGTTGCATAATGTCATTTAATGAGAAAAGTCATTTTGAAAATTATTCCATCAATACTATTGAAAGACAGGGGAATAAACATTCCCTGTGTTGACAGGCTTTTCTGAAAGTTTTTCCATGCAAACTGTAATATGTATCTAATCTCTTGTTTTATTTTAAAAAAGGAACATTTCAGTTATACTTTATAACAGATTTTTATTTCATTATGAAGTCAGAGTTCTTCATTAAATCTTATATTGGAAAGTCTGACATGTTTATTATGTAGTTTTCTATAATTTTATGCACCCTGATTAAGCCACCAAGCAGACAGATCTCACAAATTACCAAGGTACAGGTTGTTTTTAACACAATCACAAAAATTATAACTGTGAAATCATTGGCTATCTATTAGACATCCGGAGAACTAAATATGGCAAAGTTCATTTAGTCATTAGTGAGCAAACATATACTGAGTGTATGCCAGGCAATGACTCCTTGTACTAAGGGACAGTGAGTAAGACAGGCTGTCCTCCAAATGAAAAAAAAAAAAAAAACTTACCTTGGAATGAGATATTATTGATAGGGAAAGATAGCGTAAAGACTCTTGCATTTTTTTGTAATCTGAATTGTCCACCTTTTAGGTACATGTGCATTCATTAAAGACTTGAGTAATTCAGCATGTGATTAACTCAAATGCAACACTAATCTACTTGCAAATTTGGTTCTCTGGGAAATCATGCAAGATGGAAAGGCTGTCTGAAAATGGTAACATCTGACCTATTACAAGCCTGGGTGAGAAAAATAAAAAGAAATACTAAGAGTGCTGTGACAAAACAAACCCATAAAAGCAGAAAATGGGAGTGCAAGCCATTTACCTTTACAACAGCTGCCTGGTGCAGATGAATCAAAGCACTGCCAGCAATAAACGGATCTGGTCAATGTCAATTTTCCCCAGGCATCTGGTATTGTCACTAGTGATTTTACTGAAGATTACCCATCAGTTAGTGCAGATTTGTTTTTTAATTGGCCCTCAGTGCACCTGCCGCGTTTTTCTTGTTCTTGGTCCCAGAAGCTTTTGCAGAGAAAAGGAAGGTGGCTATCTGGAGAATATGCTCTTAAAGCACACTGTGAAGGACATTGAGGAGAATAATGAAGTTTTTAATAAAGGAATAAAAACATTTAATATTAGGGAAAAGAATATAGGGCAATCATTAGTGGATTAGGGGTAAGTAGCCGAAGCATCTGCATTATAATAATTTCAGCATTGAAAGCCGATCATTTTTACAGTATTATTTTAATTCCAGACAGTAGTCAAGTATGGTACACTGGAAATAAATCGTGAACAGGTGGGCATGGTGTCTGGAGGGCAACACCACTCGTCAGGTTGACATGCAGCAAGACAGATCACAGGATAATCAGCAGGTGGCTAAGGAAGCAGCAGGCATAATGATTTGCTCTATAATATTTGGCATTAATTACAACTGTTGAAATGCTGGGGGAAGATTTATTTTAAGGTGAAGAAAACAAATATGGGTTGGCATTTCATGGTATCTTCATGATCCACCTGTTTTGGACTCATTTTATGTTATGACTTTCTTAGACATATAAATGTAACATACTGGTATAGCGTATTTCAAATTTAGTTTATAAATTGTTCACAAGCAGTGTTATGGTTTATGTCAGGTTGTCCTCCCAAAGCCTCGAGTACTCGTGGGTGACTGGGTCATGAGGCTTCCAGCTGACTTGCTGTAAGAAGCACGGTTCTGGTTAGAAGAAGCAGAGCCTTGAGGGTGCAGTTTGCTGCTGTTGTTGCACTATTTAAAATGGCCTTCAAAATTTGGACCTGTATACAGTACTCAATGAGAATGACTACTAAAAACAACAACGAATATGAAGGTTACTATTTTGAGGCATCTATACCTTTGTTCATTAAGATTAACCTATTTGGGGACCTAAATGCTTTTTAAATTCTACCAAACCCCCAAAAAACAAAAAACAGTTCTTATGGAAAATTTTGATTTTTTTTCAAGGGTGAAATTCTGCAAAAAACTTATTAGACAAAGGAAAAATTTGCTGTATAATCAAGTAAAAGACTTAAGCACTCTTCTACTGAAGAAGAAGGTTTTGTGTCCATTTTTTACTACATTCCATTTTTGTTTTTATCTCATCATTATATCACTTTCACTTTTGTTTATTAATAATGCAGGGGATATGAGCCAGCTCTCTCCCTCTCTCTCTCTCACTTTACAATTAACTTCTGAACTATTAAAGAATATTAATGGAAACTTCTTATCAGGTATTACAAATCTCTGGTTAATTTTCTTAATTTGAAAAATAAAATTATAGCGCTGGTAAAAGTCCTCAAAGATGTATATATTGTTTTGATAATCATTGAGCTTATTCTCTGCCATTCATTTTCTACCATTTCATTTACCTTATTCCCATTTTCTGGAATTCATGATGACAAATCACAAAGAACTTACAATTAAGAGTTATGCATATATACACATATATTTTCTGAATATATATATATATGATATATATATATGAGAAAATGTATATCAGAGAAAATGTGCTGTGTACTTATGGGGAAACAGGGAAAATTATGTGTTACTTTAAATAGATTTAATAACAAACTTTGGAAAACAGTCTGCTTGTAGCTTGGAAATGTGAACATCATGTTATGTACCTCTCCCTAATTTTAATAATTACCAATTTCCTTTGCCCTGGCTTTAGTCCCAGGCTTTAATTGTTATTCTTTTACAACCCATCCTTAATTTTACGTCGGAGAAAAATCTCAGCGGGGGTTTTGCTATCTCAATACATTCGAGCTAATTTGGCCTAAGTTGTCTGTCTTAGTGTCCCTGTTTTTTCTACATTGTCTCTATATTTTCTAGTTTCTTCATCATCTAGTGCATCTGCTGGAAATAGAGTATATTTTAAAAAATGTTCCCTTTCCTAATTCTCTAACCTTTCATTTATTTCAGATGTCACCATGTCCTTACTCTCAAGAACTACTTTTACATGGTACTTATTATCAAAAAGTTGACTCTCTCTTATAGCTGATGCTATCTCAAATAATTTCTAGAATATTGTAACTTGCTTAAGCAACTAGAGGGTTTGGTAAGTTCCACAGGTGAAACTACTCTAAGAAGGTGCTTTTTAGAAAAAGGATCCTGACTGCCTTAGACAAAGCATTATGTATATTTTGTAGTAAAAACTTTGTTTTCAAATTTAAAAAAAAATCTTACAAAAATCTTATATCTTTTCTCCTTTTAAAATAGGCATATGCTGTTTTAAAAAATTGCTTCATTTGCCGTCTTTCACCTGAAAATCTTCCACTGAAAAGTCTCAAATTCAGCTATACCTCATATGGGTATAAAAACCCATTCAGGAAAAGAATCTGGAGACACTAAATGGCCATTCTCTCTGTCTGTCTGCCTGTCTGTCTCTCTCTCTCTCTTTCATACACACACGCACACACACACACACACACACACTGTGAATTGCCTCCCCTCCTCATTTCCACTATAACATTTCTGAGGAATTTAACCAAATAATAGGCTGAGGTCATACTTTGATTGGGGTGCTTAAAAAATTAATGAGCTTATGAATCTAAAACCTACAAACTTGGCCTCATTTTGTACCTTTTTTTTTTTTTTACCCAAAAGTATTTCTATCAAAAACTTGATTCCAACTATTCCATTCTGTAAATAATGGAAAATGTCTAGTTCAAAAGTTCTTCCAGCCAGGTAACAGATTGACAGTCTCAGATATATTTAAAAGACTTCACTTTCCTATTCTGAATTGAGCACTGAACAAATCTGCAAACCTTGTATAATAATTCCCCCATGTGTTTCAATCAGGAGGTTTTGATTACATGAATCCACTGCGAATAGAATGTTAATTCCTCAGACAGATGAACAAAATGAAAGGAAAATCTTCTCTGAAAAGACAATTAAAAACTTAAAGGCACCTAGATTTAAAAAAGTAAAAGTTAAAAGAAGTAAAATACCAAGAACCATGTGTACTTGAGTATGTTTTCATTTCCCTAGATACACAAGCAAAATTAATATTCGTTCAGTAAAGTATAGCTCTAATTCAGTGACCCTGTCGAGCAAGGGAATGTGATAACCATGACAAATACCATTTCTTACTAATTGATTGTTTAACATTTTATTTGCTCACACTTTTAAAAACTTAAGAAAAAACTGCATTTTAAAAAATCCTGTTGATGGGTAACACTAACATAAAACAGGCTTTTCTGTAAGATTAAAATTTAGTTTTTGTGAGTAACTAACATTCAATAACTCATTACTCTTCTGTTTAAGTTATAAAGTATATACTTTCTTGAATCAAATATTAGTACTCAAAATATTGCCTTTTTAATGAATCAAGGGGGCTTCTCAATACTGACGTGTAAACATGCAGGATATTTTTCAGAATACAGAAATGCTTCCCAGACCGTAGTTCAGCAGTTTTTCCCCCTGCCCCATTGTTCTCCTGGCAACCACTATTCCAAATTCTTTCTATATGCTTTCACCTATCCTGAGTATTTCGTAAAATTGCAATCATATAATATTTGCCCTTCTATGTCTGGCTCCTTTTGCTTAGCATAATGTTTTTGAGGTTCTTCTATGACATAACCTGTGTCAGTGGTTCAGTTCCTTTTATGGCTAAATAGTATTCCATTGTCCACATACACATACATACCACTCTCAGTTTATGTTTATTTATTGATAGATATTTGGGACATTTTCACCATTTGACAATTAAGAATAATGCTGTCATGCACAAGCGTACAGGAAATACTTCAAGTACTTATTTTCACTTCTCATAGATGTATTCCAAAAAATAGAATTCCAGCATAATATGGTAATTCTATAATTAACTTTTGAAGACACCACCACACTAGAGTTGACAGTAGTGGTACCATTCTTCCTTTCTACCAGAAATATAAGTGTTCTGATTCTACATATCCTCATTAACCCTTGAATATTTATAAAAGCCATGCTGGCTAGTATGACACAGAGAACATGTTCATGTGCTTGTCAGCCATTTGTATACATTATTTTAAAAATAATTCAAACTCTTTGGCCATATTTTAATTGAATATTTATTTATTTGCTACTGAGTTGTAAGGATTGCTTACCAATGTCACATAAGTAATACGTGCTTAATAAATGCATTCATTGTAAATATGAAGCTGTTCTAGATTCCCTCTCATCCTTACTTTCTCTAAAACTCCAACCACACTTGAAAGTGTTATTCTAGAATTGTGTTTATTCTTTGCCTCAGTACTAATAATTCTGTCTGTGTTTAAGATATGGACATTCACTTCTCATATTATAATTTTTCTAACACTTGTATTTACACTCCTCTGTAGCCTCCCTTCTCACTGTCAAATCACACTTAGAGGAAAAGAGCTATTGGTCTCAGGAGAGAGACAAACTCTTCCCTGTATTTAAACTGAAAGAAATTACCACTTAATCATGACTTATTTTTATCACGATTTATAAATTCGTAACAAGGGGTTGCTTTTGGTTGTTTAATATAAATCAACTTGATTATCTCTAGCTTGTATTTCACTTTCAGAAACAAATAAAATATAATAAATTCACATTTTCATTATTAAAAAATAGAAAAATATGGATATGCTCTAGTAAAGTCAGCAAATTCATAGTCTTTTGAAAGTCTTTTCAGCTTGTTTTTTATATGCAAATGGGTCATATATAAGTAAAAATATTTTCTTATGTGAGGGTCTTCTTTAGCTAAGTGTTCTCATTTCCAAGCCTCCTTACTATGGAATATAATCATGCCATTGAATAAGCAACGTGGGATTTTAGTTTTATTAAAAGAGATCTAACTACTTACTTTACATGTCAACAAAACTATGTTTGCATGTAAAAAGGAGCTCAATAAACTGCAGGAGCCACATTCAAACATCTATCCCCTGAGAATGTAAGCGAATATTGTGATATTATGATATTAATTAAATGTGAAGTACTTGATTTTAGGAAGATTATAATTTCTCATTATTTTATAACTAGGAAGCATGTATGATGACCACATATAGTTTCTCATTCTTGGCTCCCATGCATGATTCTAGATTGCTGTTGTCCCCTTGATGAATTAGTTAACTTGTGGAAGTGCTTGTATTTTTCCTGTTGAAGCCAAGCCTATTACCCTTGCCCATATGTCTGTAATAAGAGTGATTGGGAATACAGAAAATTTGCATCTGGAAAGAGTTAGCTTTGCTTCCTCTTTAATGGCTTCCAATCATTCTTTCTAAACAAACAAACAAAAAACCCAGTCTTACAGAAAAAGACTAGACTTTCATGCAAGACTCTGTTAAATTAACAGTTCATCATCTTATAGTACAGTATAATAGAACTCTATGCTCAGGCATGTGCTTTAGTTTGCACTCCTAAAATCTCATTACAAAGTCAGCCTTAAACATATGGCTGAGTCTACAGCTACTTACTTCATAAAAGAAGACTACTGTTGGTGTCTCATAGTGTCATTTGTCAAATATGCATGCAAAATGTAGTATCATATGACAACTTTATTTCATTTTCTTTTTCCCCTCTTTTTTCCTTCATGCTTTTTTTTTTCTTGAGACTGAATTTATTCCAACATATTTGACTTCTTCCTGATGTATCTGGATTGCAATAATAGGAGTTAGAATATTTTGCTACCAGTCGAGGAAAAAGCTCTGACCACAGCATAATAGCAGAAAACCCAAGTGTTATTTTGGTGACGTTTTCCAGGTTTATGTTCAGGGGCAGAGAGGAGGAGAAAGTGTTCAAAGAGGGAGAGTTAAATGTTCATGATGCTCCTTAGCAAGGCAGGGATTTTTTGTATTAGAGATCTGCAGGGGGAAAGAGCCACTTGATGACCTCACAGCCAGCAGATCTCAAATTAGTTATCCTAAGGATAGCAGAGCATACTTTTGTGAGCATACTATGAAAAATGTCTTGTAAATATGTGAATGTATTTTCACTAGAATTTTAAACTTCTGGATTGCAGCTCATTATGAAGAAGAAAACAAGTTAGGGGACAAGATCCAGAGGCTACACATAGAGGCCCAAGTTAGACAATTTGTGTAACAAACTATCCCAAGGCCTGATGCTACTTTACAGTCATTTTTCATTTTTACAGTCATTAAGTCATTTTTTTTTATAATCTCTGAATTTGGAGTCAAATCACAAAATATCATCAAGACCTTGGATCTTATATGTGTACAAACTAAAATTGCAAAGCCTACTTAGAGCCAGTCTGCCCATTTGGTGATGAGATGTGAATTCAAGAAAATAGATCAAAAAGGGCAAGATTTTTATTTATATTACTTGATTAGCTAGTAATGTTATGTCTTCTTGTAACAACTGGTAAGTATAATTTCTCCCAGAAAATATGGTGTCTGAACTGCACAGACTCCTCTGTCACCAGACAATGAGGAACCTAGGAATACCCAGCTTCCTAGGACTATGGTCCTGGAAGCATCAGACTGAGCTGAGTTTCAGTCCTAGACATGACTGTGCTAACTCTTAGTCACAGTTATCTGTGGTTCATTTAATTGTTGTGTACTATTCTACATGCTGTTCTTATTGCCACCAAAATAGTTATTCCAAGCAGGTTGATGCCAGGGAAACTATTTGAAAAGCTCATTTGTGTCATTGGATGATGGTAGCAGTATAGGTTTGCACAGGGGTAGTCACTATACATTCTATTGCTGGATAAATATCTGCTGAGTAGAAAACATCTGCTAGAAGTTTGATTGTGTTAATATACGGCAAAAAGAATTTTTCAGATACACCCAATCTGTTGACTGAGTTAAAAGGAAAATTCAGTTGATCTTATCTAATGGGCAGGGCCTTCTTTTGAATCAGAAAGTTTCCTGCGCTGGCCTTGAATGTAAAAGCCCCACAGGAATTCTTCAATGAGAGTCAAGGACTTGAGGTTAGCTTCTGGGAGATGAGAATAGGATCTAGTTTATAGCCGCCAAGAAAAATTGTACAACTACAGGGATTCCATAGGAGACCCAGATAGGCTGTGCCCAGTCCCCTAACTCACCCAAGCTGGGAGGCAAGAGCTGCATCTTGTTTTAAGCCTCCACATTTGTGCTAATTTGATTAGATAATACTTCTTGAAGTTCAAAAAGGAAAAAAGTAAGATGAAGCCAAAAAACACTCTTGTGCTTCATCACTGTTATATTATATTTCAGGAATCTGTTAGCTTCCTCATGGGACAGGATAATTTTTATTCTTTCTTTAATGCTAATTCATCATTTATTGGTTAATACATACAAGTTTTATATCAATTGTCTCATTAAGTGTATTGGCTGGGAAAAGAATAAAAAATATACTCAATGTCCTGAAAAAGGTTATTTTATATATTGGAAAATATAAATCACAACAGAACTTTGTATACTTATACTCGTGCCCTTTTTAAAACTTCTTTAAGTTTATTGGTACATTTTAGGTATACAATATGATGACATTCATCACTGAAAATTTCTACATTTACATGATGTATCTTGTTTCTCATTTCTTCCCCATTTCCCTGCCCTCCCTTTAACCCCTCCACTGCAACCTATTTACAAAGAGTTTGTTTCTATTTTTTACTTTTCTCATATTTATTCCTTTCCCTTCTTACCTTTCCCCTACACTTCCAACTTCCCCTGCCACAATGGAAGTATTCTTCCTATTTCAAATTATCTGTTATACATTCCAAACCTTATTTATACTTTCAGTTTGTCAAACCAGAGAAACAATTTGGTATTTACACATCTGTGTTCTGTTTATTTCACTTAAGAGTATGGCCTCAATATGCATCTATTTAGCTAAAAATGTCTCTAGTTTCTCATTCTTTATGGATGAGTAGTACTCCATTTAAAAACAATAAACACATCTTCTTTATCCAGTCTCCAATTGATGGGCAGTTGGGCTGTTTCCAAGTTTTAGCTATTACAAACTGTGCTGCTATGTACATGGGTGCACATATATTGCTGTGGTATGATTCTTTTAATTCTTTGGGGAAGATACACAGCAGGGGAATAGCTGGGTCAAATGGGACCCCTAATCCTAGTTTTTGAAGTATCTGCATACTGATTTCCACAGTGCTTGCACCAGTGTACACTTCTACCAACAGTGGAGCAGGGTTCCTTTTTCCCCACAGCACTACCAGGATTTGTTATTGGCTAATTTCTTGATAGCAGCCATTCTTTCTGGGTGAGGTGGAATCTCAGTGTTGTTTTCATTTGCATCTCTCGAATGACCAGTGATGTTGAACATTTTTTCATATGTTTATTTGCTATTTCTACTTCTTTGTCTGAGAAATGTCTGTTCATTTCGCATGCCCATTTTTGGATTGGGTCTTTAAATTTGGGAGGTCTGATTTTTTTAAGTGCTTTATAGATTCTAGATTGTAGACCTTTTTCTGAAAAACAGCTAGTAAAATTTTTTTTCCACATTGTGGGTTGTCTCTTCACGCTATTGATAGTTTCTCTTGCTGTGCAGAAGCTTTTTAATAAGATGAGATCCCAGTTGTCGATTCTTTGGGCTAGTTCACATGCATCTGAGGTTTTGTTCATGAAATCTTTTCTTACACCAATGTCTTCAGAAGTTCTACCTAACCTCTCTTCCACCCAGTGGTTTAGTGTTTCTGTTTTAATATTTAGATCCTTAATCCATTTCAATTTTAGTTTACTGCATGCTGAGAGATATAGGTCTAGTTTTAATCTTTGGAAAGTTGAAACCTAGTAGTTGCAGCATCATTTATTAAAGAGGCTCTTTCCTCCAGTGAGGGTGTTTGGCTCCTTTGTCAAAGATGAGGTGGCTGAGTGTGTCTGGAGTTGTTTCTACATCTTCTAATCTATTCCACTGATCCTCGGGCCTGTCTCTTTGCCAGTACCATGCTGTTTTTATCATAGTAGCTTTGTAGTATACTTTCTAGTTGGGGATTGTGATACCCCCTACCTTGTCTTTGTTGCCTAGAATTGCTTTTGGTATTCTAGGTCTCTTCTGGTTTCAAATGAATTTTTGGATTGTTTTCTCAAGTTCTGTGAAGTATGCTGTTGGAATTTCAATTGGGATTGCATTGAATCTGTAGAGCAGTTTTGGGAGTATGGCCATTTTCAGTATATTTGTTCTTCCTACCCAGGAACAAGGGATGTCTTTCCATTTTCTGATATCCTCTTTGATTTCTTTTTCAGAGTGCTGTAGTTGTCAGAGTAGAAGTCTTTGATTTCTTTTGTCAGGTTGTTTCCCAGGTATTTAATTTCTTGGGGTGCTCTTGTAAAAGGACTTGTTTCTCCAGTTCCTCTCTCAGTGAGTCTGTTGTTTGTGTACAGGAAAGCTACTGATTTTTGTGTGCTGACCTTATATCCAGCTACTCTACTGAATTTGCTTATTAAGTCTAGAAGAATTTTGGTGGAATTCTTGGAGTCACACACTTTTTCTATATCTATTGAGATAATCATATGGTCTTTGTGCTTGGTTCTATTGATATAGTGTATTACACTTATTGATTTGTGTAATATCCTTGCATCCCTGGAATGAATCCCATTTGGTCAGGGTGTATGATCTTCTTGATGATTTTCTTTATTCTTTTTGCCAGTGTCTTATTGAGAATTTTTGCATCTATGTTCATTAGAGAGATTGGCCTATAGTTCTCTTTTTTGGTTGGGTCTTTCTCTGCTTTGGAATCAAGGTGATGCATGCTTCCAGTTATGAATTTGAGTATTGTTTCCTTTTCAATTTCATTGAAGAGTATAACATTAGTGGCAATAGTTCTTCTCTAAATGTCCTGTAGAATTCAACAGTGAAGCCATCAGAACCCAGGCTTTTCTTAGTTGGCAAGTTTTTAATTACATTTTCAATATCATTGATTGATATTGGGTTTTTTAAAATGTTTGAGTCTTCTTTGTTCAACTTTGGTAATTCATATGTATCTAGAAATTTGTCCATTTCTTCTGTGTTTTCCAAACCTGTGTTAAGACTAAATTCTCACCTTGATAACATTTTTAAAAGGTTCTCTTTCTTTGTCTCATGATATTCCACTTATTCTTTCATCTTTAATAAGATGAAACATGCAAACATTTCAGAAGATGAAGTTGTATTTTGTCTATTGAAATACGAAGAAAAATATTACTTAAATCCTGTCTTATCATGAGGAGTAACGGTGAGTTGATAGCACTGGAACTATGAATCCCCTTTAAATACAAAGCTGGGGTTTTTCTCAAAATTATTAAAATTAATTTTATAGAACTTTAGTTCTTAAAAGTATAACATATTGTGGCTAGTTTGTAGAAGTTCTCTTATATATCTTATTTGTAGCAAATCCTGAGTTAATTTTTGCTGAAGCACACCAAGACCAGGCTATGAAAAATTGTATTTGATAAAGTGGTGACTGAAAATGCTGGATTAAAAAAGTAAATCAACCGTAAGAGTTGTAATTAATGTTGAAAAATATTGAATATCCATTTCATTTTCACCTTTTCAGTTTAATGGCCATTTATGATTATCATTATTAATTTGATGCTTCATTGTTTCATTTAAAGCATAATCTAAACTTACTTTCATTAACATAAAATAAAATTGTTTTGTTGATATCCATTGTTTTGATGAAATCTAATGTTTACAATGGGAAATAGTGTATTATAATTTATTTTATTTTCCACTAATCTCGGAAATTATTTTCTTTCATAGATTTTTGCAATCAAGTTATGTTACTGAATTTTGGCCAATAGAATGTGCCAAAGATGGTAAACATTATTTCTGGACATGAAGCCATAATTTTCCTCCTCTTTTGGTGTGACCCAAGGAGTCCTCTATTGATGTTAGTAGAATCACAAGAAAAAAGCTCAGATAATTAAATCAATATATGTAACAGAGCACTCATTGACTGTATTAGACAGTATCACAAGAAACAATAAAGTATTTCACTAGGCCACTGTTTATGGTTTATCTTACTACAGCATAGCTTGCCTGATGGTAGTACAATAATCAATATAGTTTTAATTGATTTTAAAATAGCAATTGCAACTCTGACGGACTTGGTTAGCAGATTTTGTTTTAATTAACCAACAAGCAGAAAACATTTATTTATTGTTTCTTGTTAGTATACCTTTCTTCAATAATTTATATGCCCAATACACTGTGGAACACATCTGCATTTGCAGACCTCTGTTATAAAAATTGTTATTTATGGTAATATAATGCAAAAGAATGCTAGCTTTTGTACTGCTCTTAGTCTATTCCATCAGGTGATTTTCTTTATGTATCAGTTAGTGTATGATTTATGTAAGACACAAATGACAATAACAGTTCAAAAATTTTTAAACTTAAAATCTTCCAAAGATACTGTAAATAATTTATGAAAATAACACATATAAAGTGAAATTTGGAAGTATTCCATTCATGTTGAAAAATGAATTTAAAAATTGCATTAAATGTGCAACATGCATTGCAAAAACTGTGTCACTATTAACAGAAGTGATAAAGAGATAACTCCACACCATCTTGTAATATTTATAAGTATAGAATTAAGGCTTCTCAGAATTAAAACTATATTTTCTGAGCATATAAACTAAAGTTTATGGGATTTAATTAAAATGTGCTATGGTCTCAGGCAGGAATATGCTGCCAAATTCAAGTTGGTGCTGATGCTTTGCAAGTATTCCACCAGCCTAAGCAATGTTGAACGTTCATCATACAATTTTTGTGAAGTATTCTTAATTTTATTTCCATAAAGAAATGTTATCAATGAGAAATGGTCAGAGGCAGGATACCATATGAAATCAATCCCAACAGATAAATTTCAGGTATTCTTTCTCAATTTCAAGTTAATATCCAGTTTGTTCTAATTGCCTCCCCAGATATTTGAGGGAACTATCTTTCCCACTACTTTATGGACAGGCCTTTTATTTTAAGGATTTCAATACGAATTACTGATGTGAAACAATATATACTCCAAATCTAATCTGGATATATGGAAAATTCTGTAAATTTCTTAGGAGTCATTGTCTCAAATATTGATACCTTTTTAAAAAATGGTACTAAACAAACTGATTCACATGAATCTAAACATAAGTCTTAGAATTACCTGCTAGGATAATCTTGAGAATAAAATGCACGTAAATAATATTAAATCTCATAAATTCCAATTCCCTCACTTTGCTTAATCCTTAGATATGCCTGGAGTATACACTATTCATAATATAAACTTTATAGCAGCCCTTTTACCTTTCCTCTATTAAAATGTGTCTTCCATATAGATCTCATCTAGTTTCTGCATGGACCTTCTGACTTACTTATACTAATTGTTCAAGTGAACCTCCCAGACCCAATTTCTCGAGATTTCTCCAAAGCTGTTCTCTAGAAATGAAGACAGTTTGAGATGGAATAGAGCAAACACATAGATGTGAAGTCCACAAATATCAAGGTCTATGTTAAGTTAAAATTCTTGAGACCAAGGGATCTTTGAAGTAAAAGGACTTATTGATCTGTAACAAATGCCAACCAGAAGGAAAAGACTGGACCTGGTACAAGTTCCCTAAGTCACCAACAGCAAGGGTGGGTAGCAGTTAAGAAAATATCTATTGGATCAAGAAGCCAGAGTACAGTGTTTGGCAATGACAATTTTGGGAGAACATACGTTGCTTACATTGCCCAAATTGGTTGCCAGTTAATCTTAATTGTCAGTGGGACTGGAGTAAGAGTACTGGAGAGGTGAGTGGGTTAGGAGTGCTACACTCATCAGTGGATTAATCCTCTGATGTTCGTAGCTGGATATGCTAGTACCATGGCGGCAACCCTATGGCATGCATGCCACAGCAGGCTGTTTGTATCACTGAAAACCCTAAAAGATTCTCTATCACTTTGCTAGTATGTTAGATGCTGGTCACAGGGAGCATGCTTATAGGGGTATATGTCTTGCTGGCACACTTTCCCGGTTCTCTGTTTTAGGAATGTGGAGTAAGTTTGTTTTGTTTTTCAGTTCTTGATGGTAATGGTCTTGCGCAAAGCTCTGAGCTGAGTAACTTTTTCCTGTCTTTCTCTCCCGCTTCTGGCCTTATAGCCATGTCACATCCAGGGGTGAGCACTGCTGCTCTGCTGTCTGAGCAGCTTATTGGTAAACTCAGTACCAGAAACAAATCACAAAGTTTAGTGAAATATACAAATTTGAAGGAAAGGAAGACATTTTATTTGTAAGGGGGTAATGGAGAAGTTAGATAGCTACCCCATTAAGGACCGGGGCAGGGGCCTCCTGAAAGATGGAGGACTCGAGGGCCTTTTGTTTCCAGCTGCTTTTATTGGGTGCAAGGGCCCTTCTCCCTACCTGGACTCTACTGGTTCCTTGGGCTGTCTTTACATTAGACCTGGCCCCTTTGTCTATATCATTTCTTTTGGTGGAATTTGTGTAACTTATTTCTGTGTATTTGTTTATTTGTCTTTGACAGGGCCTTATCTTTGGAATGAGCAGCTGGTTGGCTAGAAGAGAACTTATCCATGGTTGGAGTGATAGAGTGAGTGAGGGGATGTGTGAGTATCTATTGTAGTAATACAGTGACCTTAGAGTGTGTGTGTGTGTGTGTGTTTAGATGTGAGTACATATTTGTATGCACTGAATAGGAGCCTTTCCCACAGCTAGGCAGCACCCCCCTTCTGTCTCCCCTTCTTTCTACTGGAGGCAGGGAGGGAAGGCTAGGAAGGCTATCTCAGCTTTCTGGCTTTGTGCATTTCTCTCTCTCTCACTCTCTGCTGACTGTCAGCTTTTCCTCTGGTCTCTGGGTAAGTCCCAAGGCCATTTGTTGCCTTGCTTTATCTAGTTTTTCTGTTTTTCTACCCCTGTCTTGGAGAATGTTCCCAGGGGCATTTTTCTAGTAAAGTTTTAACTCCTTCTAGTTAGGATTAGCTAGAAAACTAATGAGACCCTTACTCTATTCTGTTTCTGCCTACAGACTCCCTTTCCATGTAACTAAATTTAGACTATTAAAAAAAAGTCTACCATCATATATATATATATATATATATAGCCCCTCAACAGTACCCTACTGTGCTTACAAACTGTCTTATAAGAAGCAAAATAACTTTTTATTCATTTGTTTATTCATTCTACAAATACTTATATAGGATGAAATGATAAGCAACAGAATATTCTGTTTCTCATGGAAGTTTCACATTATGTATTTACTCAATATCAGATTTTCCCTATGCCATTTAAAGTCTCTTCCTATTTATTAATTATTAATGACAAAAAGAACATTTCTTCTTCTGGTAATTCCTGTTGAACCAATTCTCTTATAATCAAAAAACAAAAGCACCTGCTGGATGTTGAGTTGCATTTTCAGGAAAATAATAACACTGCCTCTGATCATATGATTATTTTTTTTTTGCCTGAGTACAGAGATACATCTACCATTTAAGGAATGCTAAACTTTTGAGGAAAAATTCTCATAATTAACAGCTAAAAGAAAAGAAGATAGAATTTGGAGCTACTGCACTGGATAGTAAGGACAAAATTTCGCATAAAAGAATGACAGAGAGAGAGAGAGAGAGAGAGATTATTTGAATAAACACTGCTCTGTTTGACTTGTTCACCTGCTGATACAAGTTTATTCAGAATAATGGTGCAGTAAGCAAGGGAGTGAAAGTGTTTCTTGAGCATACTGGTTTCATTTCCTTTGGATATTGCACAGTAGTGTGACTGTTGCATCATATAGTAGTTGTATTTTTAGTTTTTTGTGGAATTTCTCTGCCATTTTCCAAAACACTTGTAATTATTTGCATTCTATCAACAGAAAGAATTCCCCCTTCTTCACATCCTCACCAACATGTAACTTTCTGGAGCCAATCTAACTGGAGTGAAGTGATATATCATTGTGGTTTGTTTGCATTTTTGCTGATAATGAGAGATGTTCAACATTTTAAAAAGTACACATTAACCATTTATATTCTTTTAAAAGAAATGTTTATGCAGTTCTCTTGATTACTTTAAGAACAGATTTTTTTCCTCTTTTGCTTAGTTCTTCTATGCTCTAGATATTACATTATTGTCAGATGTATATTTCCTAATATTTCCTGTCATTCTGTAGGTTGTATTTTCACTGTTTCCTTTGCTGAGCAGATAGCTCTCAGTTTATATAATTCCATTTGTCCATTTGTGTTCTTGTTTCCTGTGCTTTTGATATCACATCTAACAACTTTTTGTGCCAAGCAACATCCTGAAGTTTCCCCCATTTTATTCTAGTAGTTTTATAGTTTTGGATTTATTTATAGGACTTTTATCCATTATGGGTTGCAAAGTCTACTCAGAAACAAACAGGAAATATTGTAATCTTTGTCAATATGGGTGGACCTAAACATCAAAAAGTTAAGTACAATAAACCAGAACAGAAATAATACGAAATGATTTAACTCATATATATAATCCACAGCTCACAGAAGCAGAGTATAATAATTGTTACCACAGGCCTGGGAATAGAGAGGAGAGGAAGAATTGAGGGAGAGATTAGTTAATAGACACTAAGACATAGCTAGAAAGAAGATAAATAAAGTATGCTGACCTATTACCCTCAGGGATAATTTTAGATAATAATATTGCATAATATAGATAAAAATAGAAGATTTTGAATGTTATCACAAAGAAATGCTAAATCTCAGAGATGACAGTTAATAGAAATATCCTGAGTCAATCATTATAGAATGTATATGTGAACCAAATGTCATGGACTTAAAAAGTCCACTTAAATATAGAAACCTAAAGAGCATTTCATGGGGTTTGAGTCAGATCAATGTAACTGAACCCTAAAGCAAAACAAAACAAGGAAAAATACTCTTCTTAGAAACATGACTGAATCTAGAATCTCCAAAATGCATCAAGTTATTTACTGACATAGAAAGAAATATATATATATATATATATATATATATATATATATGATACAGGATCACAGGCTGTCTGGTAGAGTGAACCAAATGACATCTTTTGTAAGGCATCAGGACCTAATCTCCAGAAATAAAGAATCTTATTTCTGTCACACAACTATGCAACACACAATTTGCTTTTTAGTTTCATAGGTAGTTAAGGTTCATAAAATGAGGATATGATCTTTGATTATCTGGTTCTTGAATGTAATTATGTTGCTCTGAGGGACAAATGAAATCTATATATACAAAAAGCAGAGGGCGATGTGAAGTTGTAGACAGGTATCACAGAGCTTATGTGACAAGGAATGCTTAGAAATAACACTAAAGCCAAAAAATAGAAGAGGGAAGACATAGTATTTTTTGGAGAAAGTTAATCCTGCTGATATCTTGATTTCAAATTTATTCTCTTCTGAGTTGTGTGCATTAATTGCTGTTGTTTTAAATCTTTAAATCTTCAATAATCTTTTATAGTAGCTCTTAGCACCCCAATAGGGAGTTTGGTAAGGGCTATAGATACTGCAATTAAAAATACAAAACACAACAAAAACCTTAAAATGTGGAAGCAGTATTGTATTGGATACTCTTAAGTGAAATAAATAGGATATACATAGGTAAATACTGAATAGTTTCTCTAGTGTGAGAAACTGGAAGTGTAAATAAGGACTAAAAAGTTTATTAGATAAGGAGAAATAGGAAGAAAAGGGGCAAAGGGGAAGGAAGTGGGAGGGGTAGGGGAAAGGATAGAAGGGAATACAATTAATATGAGAAAATGAAAAAATTGAAACAAAGTCTTTGTAAATAGGGAGGGATGGAGAGGTTGAAGGAAGGGCAGGGGAAGGGGAAAAAATAAGAACCAAGAGAGTATGTAAAGGTGCATATCTCCAATGATGAATTTCACTATATTGTATACCTGAAACATACCAACAAATTAAATTTTTAAAAAAGAAAGAAATTGGATAATAAGTAAGGAGAGGCTGGTCAAATTGTGAGGGATATTGTAGAATAAATATGGTTCCTTAAACAATGTAGATATATGGGCATTAAAGGAATTTCCAATAAGTGTTCAATAGGAAGTGAGCAGCATAGTACAGAAAACTTTTATCATTATAATAAATACATACATCATTGTAAAAAGAAGTTGAGGATATAAATACTAAAACTGCATCTGATAAGAGCTGTGTAGAATGTAAAATTTGGAAGTGATAAACTTGGGTATTTGAGAAACTTTTCAAACAATCTGTTGAATGGGTGTTTTGGTTACTGCTTATGGATTATAGCAAAATTCAAGAGAAAAAAGTAAACCAAGGAAGAAAACTTTAAGTGAAAAGGAACTAGCATTTGATTATTTGGGTGGTTCTTGGTCCATTTGAATTGCACAGGATGCTAAAGTTTGAAAATTCACTGTTGGAATGTGCATTCTAGAAAGAAGGACAACCGTGGTAGAAAAATTTTGCTGAAGAGGTCAGGCCCATGGATTCCTTCAATCATTTTACCAGAAATCAGGGACAGATATGGAATCATCAAAAAAAGATCTGTGGAGTGAACTCTTGACTATAATCCTTGAAATCAGAAGACAGGTCCTTGGGCAAAAGGGGTTATTTATAGCCTCAGGGAACAGATCTGCAAGTTTAGAAATCATATTGTTGGGCACAAGTACATATATGTTTTTCTATCCTCTAAACATAAACTTTATGATGGCAGTGACTATTGGTTATATCAACATCTAGAAGAAATCAGACACGTAGAATGCAGTAAAATTTTGTTGATTAAATGGTGAGTTCATATTCTTTTATTTATGTTTTAAATATTTATTCACTTTTTAAAGCACTGGGTTGAAATGTAGAAATTATATTTCTATATCCTATGTTTATATTTAACCCTTTTCAAGGAAAATTATAGTTAACATAAAAGATTGATGATAGCAATTTCATTTTTTTCATTTTTTTTTTTTTTTGGTACTGGGGATCGAATTTGGGTCCTTGCGCTTGTGAGGCAGGCAATGGAACCACTGGGCTAAATCCCCGGCCCAATGATAGCAATTTCAAAATAAAATAGATACCATAGCAATTTAAACATGCATAGCATATGAAAATAATCAATAGTATTAAAAATTTGAAGTTATTTTCTTTACTTTTTAATGGAATAATTTATGGAATAAAGTACTAACCAAAATTTTAAGTTGGTAGATATAAAATAAGAAATATTATATCCTCAGATCTCACTCTTGAATATTTTTATCTACCTGGTCACACAAAACTGATTTTCCAGTTATTTCATTATTTACTCATGTTAAACTATGTGCTCTACATTGAGCTTCATATAAATACAAGGATTCTTATTGGATGTTTGCAATGATCAGACTGGATCTAAGAGCTGTCTTCAACAACAGTATGAATAGGGGCTTTCGGAGAACCATGCTACAGAAAAGGAAAGAAAGCCTAGGCTAATACATGGTTTTGCTTCTACAACTAGAAGAACCAGTCACTCAAGAGTGTCAATGACATGTGACAATCACCCACTGGAACAAACCCTAAATATTCAAAATAAGTTGTATGTGAAATGCTATTAGTTTCATCACATCCTTAAAATTGTGCCATATAGATAATTTTATAAGAATGGAATCAGAAATACATAACACCTGATATAGATATAAATTAATTTTCATTGTAATTCAGGAAGAGAAAAACACCAGTTACTATCCGAATCATGTCCTCCAATAATTATTAAACACTCATTAGATTAACTGGTAAAACTAGCATATATAAGTTGATACCAACCCACACAGGCTCAGTAGAATTCATAATTGTAAAGAAAATGGTGAATCATATTGAAATAATGCTTTTTTATTTGCAATCTTTAAAGAAGCTTTAATTTTTATTTCCTGAGGAAAAGAAATGTTTATCCAGGCACCAAGAAGAGTAGCCCACACCAGTGATCCAGGGAAGCCCCTCGTGCATGACCTGTGCCCATCCTCATTTAATTCATCCACGATGCAGCCTGAATCATTTTTCAAAAATGCCAATCTGTTGATGGCTCACTCTGGGATGTGCTCAATAATTTCCAGACTGCTTAGTTGGTGAAATGGGTATGACATTTCCTCTCATATTCATTTTAGTCTCAGTTTTGCACAAATTAACTCTGTTTTGATATGTCAGACTGATATTTTACACTGAAGTCCCTCTGTGCCTAATTCAATCCATTCTGCATTTCACTTGTCTATCAGTGATTTTTGTGATGAACTAAGAATTGAAAAAAAAAATCCAATTAAGCTTACTTTTGTTTTAAGCTTACTTTTTGTTTTAAGCTTACTTTCCCCTATTCCTTACTTGACTGCTAGACTGCTGGCCAAGACACTCACACCTATAAGATTATCCTCTCTAGTCTGTGAGGAACATATATCTTTTATGTTTTTCTGGAGGATTAGCTTTCTGCTGTTCTCTGCTTTTTAATTAAGTGCACATTTTTTTTTTTTTTTTTTTGGTGCCAGGGATTGAACTCGGAGCCTTTCACTTGTGAGGCAAGCAGTGGCACCACTGAGCTAAATCCCTGGCTCAATCTTACATCATTTTGTTGAGGGGTAGGAAATGACCTTCTCAGTGTTTTAGCCACTCTCATTGCTGAGTCAAAATACCCAAAACCCACAATTTAAAGAAGAGGATTATTTTGGCTCACATATTTTAGAAGATTCAGTCCGTAGTAGTCTGACTGCAAGACAGGTAGGGCACAGTGGAAGGATCTGGCTGAGAAAAGTCTCACTTCATAGAAGCAGGAAACACAGGGATAAGGCAGGATCTGGGAAGGCAGGTAGTATATGTCCTTCTGGGTCATTCCCCCCATGACCCACCTGTAACCAGGCCCTACTCAGCACACCAAGCTACTAAACCCACCAGTGAATGAATCCACCGATGGAAATACACCCCGTGATCCAACCTCCATCCAACATCTCTCTCAGAAGGTATAGGAGTTCTGGGGGACATTCTAGACCCAAACCACGATGCTTGATATTGGTCTTCTTGGCACAGGTGATGTTTATTCCTGGCTCAAGTGGGAAAAGATTTGCAGGGACTGTGGGTGCATAGAGCTCTCTATGAAGCATATCTGCTGTGGACAACTCCAGTCTTACAGATACTGAGCTAAACTTCAGCCTCACTTCCTAGACAAGCTTTGAAAACACAACTTGAGTAAACATTTGGCTTCTTGAAGTTGCAGCACCTTAAATTTTCGGTAAGATTATGCTGACTCTGGTCTAAAGATCTGTGGGTCTCCTCCATGCTATTTTCAGCCCACAAAGGCTGAGACCCAAGGAAGGCTCTCTTACTTTCAGCCTGATTCTAACTGCTCAGGCCAGTTTCCCCTAATACCTCTGAGACAAGAGAGAAACTGTCCCACCAGGCTGGGTACATCTCTTTTAAAGGCTCCTTCATAGGCCACTGGTCCTCAGAGTCCTCCACTCCACTACTGAAGTCCAGGGTGGCTGATGTTTGCTGCATGCTCCCTGCCGACTCTGTCCTGTTGTAAAGACTTCTCTCATTTCTCAGATTCTCAATGTTAATTGTGTTTATTGGTAGGAAAAGCAGCAAATTTAATGTCCAAAGTTAATAATCTGAGATAAAATTAATATTCACATTACTCTTTTATTTCTTCAGGGATGATCTCCACAAGATCTGTTCAGATACCACTTTCTCATGACAAAAAGCACTCAGCTATCCAGTCTCAGCTCCTCTCATTCTCTGTCTCCCCTCACACTTGGCCCTTTAACCATCCCTAAATACTCGCATTTGCCTGGAAGAACTAAGGAATTTCCCACTTTCTTTCACTGAAGTTGATTACTGTCTTCACCTGGAATAATCATGCATTTCTTTTCTTTAAGTTATGTTCTCCTTTTTTGGTTTGTGTTTTGATTCTACGTGAAAATCTCACTCACGGAGACACATTCATAACTCTTCTGGATCCCTCCACCCCTGGGTTACTTGCAACATGCTGCACCAGTCTGTTCACTCATCTCTGTGCCTTTAGCAGTACCGTGGTTCTCTGTTATGTACTCCTCTCTTTAGCCACAGAACTAGCAATGCTGCAAATGTGTCTGTTTCTTCGTTGGGTCATGAAGTGAAAAAACAATGCAATGAATCATTATGGCCATGCCAAGTGAGTGAGAATTAAAGATTTGTTGTTATAAGCTATTTAACTTTTGGAATAAGTTGTGGTACAATATATCTTAGCCTAAAATGAATGATATAGTGATGGGATATTTTGAAAGAGTTGACTGACTTGAAAGTAATGATATAGGTTAAAATTATCATGCAAAGATTTGTAATTTTGTCTCAGATTTAACTGATTAAAACTCCACATTTAATGATGATAAAGCTTTTGAGGGTTGCTTGATTCAGTACAGAAAGAGAGAGGGAGACAGAGAGAGATCTTGAGAATACTGACAATTTTTAGGAACAAAATACTACTAAAAATAATTGTATGTGATGAGCAAAAGGAATCTTAGGAAATAACGATAATTAAATGTAACATGATATCCTAGGTGGGATCTTTGAACAAAAAAATTTATGGAAATATGAATAAATAAGTCTAAGTAAAGTATGAATTTTAGTTAATAGTGCATCAGTGGTGGTTTGTCATTGCTGACCGATGACTCACACAGACATAAGATGTGGATCAGAGCAGGGAATGACAGCAGACTCAATAGCAAGTCTCTGAACTATCTCCACAATTGTTCAGATAACAGAAAAGATTTTAATAAAAGCTAAATTTTAAAAAGCAGAGACACTAAGGAAAAAAACTATAGGCAAATATTTAAATACTAAATATAACAAACATTTTGATGAATACACTAATAAGGCAACTAAATATGTAATTAGGAAACACTTATTGACTTATAAATCATGATATTTTAAATATATTCTTAACAAAAACTAATTTAAAGCATTTTCTAAACTATTAGCTCATGGGAAATATTTTAAAATAAAAATAATGTGGAAATATCTTGTAGGAAAAAAACGAGAACATATTTAATTTTATACTTATGCTTTGTATGCTTAATATATCTTCTACTGGGAAAATGTTTTAGTAGTTTTGTAACAGCTATAATTAGTAAAATTTCAATATTTTTTGTTTTTGTAAGTTTACATCTGCACTGATAAATTTTCAACCCACCGTATCCCCAAAGGGCTAATTAAATGGAAAGTCAAATAACATTTCCTCGAATATACTTGAAAGTATATATAAATATTTCAGGCAAAACTAATCTTTTAAAATAACCTTATACATATTTAAAGAAAAATTTCACTACATTTTATGTTTTATAATAATCATTGGTTTTTGGAGTTATCTTTTAAATCTGGAATTTGAAATCTATTATTATAGATTATATATGTGGTACGTGGGTTTTTTTTTTCTTTACCTGTAAATTATGTTATTCTACATGAATCAAAATATTTTCCCCAAAAAAGTATTTTCAGTGTGCCAAAGATCAAAATACACATTTTTAGAAGTTGTAGATTTTAAATATTTAGATTCTCTTATCTATTTGTTTTCTACATTATTCCCAGCATCGTCAAACAGTTACATATATACCAACTAATAAATACATAGTACAATATAAATATCCTTTATAGCCTCATGTAGAGTAAATGGTTAGATAATCACCCTTAAACACAGTGAAAGATAAATCAGTTCAGGGATTAGTGGGCACCCGGTACAGGTGTCATAAGATGGAAAAAGTGTAGCAATTTTCTTATTAAAAGTGCTTTATTTTTCACAAGAAAATATAATTCTTATTAAATTTCCTGAATTAAAATATATTTTTGTTTTCATTATAGTATTTTAACCTAATCAAATACAGAAGGAAGTTTGTGATTTTTTTGGTAATAAAATGAATTCTGCTCTGGCTATCAAATATTGTAGGTTTGATCTTCACCCAAGAATTATATTAATATGCTTTGTTAAGTAAGAAAGTTGAACTCTCAGGACATTTCTTTACATCACAAAATTAAAATGTTGACAGATATTATTTACAAGTGGTCTTTTGACTCCACAGAGCTGAACATAACTTCTTTTTATTTTTATTAGACCAATTTGTTTACATGTCAAATTTATTTTCTGATATATCACTTATATTCATAAATAAAATTTACTTGTTTGTTTTATAACTGTAATGAGCTATTGAAGCTTACTTTCTAGAATTTTTGTTTCTTTTTGTCATTAAATCTTTTCATAAGTATAGAGGTTAAATAGAGCATATATTATCAACACATTGAAGAATATCATCCCATTAGAATCACCTCATTATGGCAGTGATTACTTCTGGGGAGAGTGAACCTATTGTCAATCATATAACCCTAAATTAGCTATGAGAGTGAGAGTCTACATATCTAAATTAGTCCAACCCTTCTACTGGAATTTGGTTTTTGGTATATTGTACAGTGCTGCATGCCAATAAAATTCTTTCATCCTTTAGATTCTTCGGATTTTACATGTGTCAAAAATTCTTTTATAACACATTGGTGAGAATTTATACCCGTGAAAACATCTATTTCCAAATGTGACTGGGAAATATACTCTTTCAGATGCAGTTAGCTTAATCTCGGGTTAGGAGTTCTGTTAATTTGAAATATATCAAAAAATGAATGTATTTTTAAATAGTTGACATTTTCTGTATGCTTGTATAATTGTGGCATGTTTATATAACTGGATTTGTGATTGCTACCTTATTTAGGAGATGTTAAGGACCAATATGAGCATAACTCATACCCATTTTATTTTGGATAATTCTTAAAATATAAATTGAGAGTTTATCCATTATCACCTGGAACTTATTAACATCTTTAGTAATTAATCTAATGCAATCTCATACTGTTTCCTACTAAATCAAGCAAAAGAAAGAATATAATTTTAGAGTTAATATTGTAAAAGAGCAAAGAACAGTATCTCTCATAAAAGACTCATTTTTTATAAAAATTAATAAATCACATATAACAATGTAATAAAATCACATTTTACCATGATCAAATGTGGTTTATCTTATAAATAGAAGTTTGTTTAAAAATTTGGATATTAAACAATGCAGTAGGGCATGTGAATTGTCTGTAGGAAAAATATTTGCATCTATTATTACAGGAAAAGCACTTGACAAAATTCAAAATGCAATCATGGCCACAAAATTCATAAGGCTATCACATTTCCCATGCTATCTCATTTTATTCTTATATTAAAACAGAGGCAGTATCCCTGTAGATTAAACATGAGTTCCTCATGTGTGTTCTGACCTACTCTCTTCTGTCCTTTAGGACTCTTAAGTACAGTTACACATTGCTCAATGTCAAAGACACATCCATCTGCGAAATATGTGATCAGATTCCTTCATTGATTGACTTACCTAAACCTGAAGAGTACAGGTCAATAACTCAAAACAATCAACACACTAGGAGTAAGAGGCAGCTATTAAAGAAACGTTGCACAGTATTTTATAGCAAACTTTAAAAAAATATATAAATAGGAGTACAGTGTAAAATAATAATAAAATTATTGCATAGTAAATGTATAAACTAGTAGTATATTTTAGTATAATTATCTAGCAGTACGTACTTTATATAATTATACATGCTATTTTTTGTTTTATGACTGCCAGCACAGTTTATATCAGTATCACCACAACTGATATAGTGCATTACACTATGATATCATGAAGTCTGCAGTGTCACTAGGTGATAGCAATCCTTCAGCTCCATTATACTCTCTTGGTACCAGCATCACAGAAGTGTTTTTTTTCCTGACTCAAACTTCATCATTCAGGACAGGACAATATTAAAAATGTACTCTTAGTTTGCATTGTTAATCTCCTCTGATTTACAGGACTTTTCGGAAAGGCCACATCACATTCTTCTTTTTTTTTTTAATCAATTCTATTATTGGTACATTGCAGGTATACAACACAGTTACATTTCTCATTGGGAATTGAACCTTTACATAATGCATCTTGGTTCTTATTTTTTCCCCATTCCT
>NW_004624814.1:5386724-5406270 GCF_000247695.1 Heterocephalus glaber | reverse complement strand
TGTTGCCAGTTCAGTGGGTCCAGGTTGTTGAGTATCAGAGTGTTCCATCTCATTTCCCTTTGGGGTTGCTGTAGGTGTTCTGGAAGTCTTTGAGACTTATTTACATGTTTTCTCATTTCGATGGGGTGGGGGGCTGTTAGCGCCTGCACAGATTACCTCCCCTGAGCTGGGTGAGGTGGGACAGGGGCCAGGAGCAGAGGTAGGGATTGTGACCCAAAAGCCCTTTCTTGTGGGCTGGGAGCAGCGGGAGGGATGGTGGCCAAGAAGCCCCTTCCTCTGTGCCAGGAGCAGCAGGACAGAAGATGGCCCAAAAGCCCTTTCCTCTGGCCTGGGAACAGTGGGAGGGATGGTGACTGGGAAGCCCCTTCCTCTGGACCAGGAGCAGTGGGACAGTGGCTAATAAGCCCCTACCTCTGGGCCACGAGCAGCAGGACTCAGTACCTTGGTCCGGTGGTTTGATGTCCTCTGCATCTTTATAGTGTGGAACCAGGTGGCTGCCTGTGTGCAGCGGGGTGATTCAGTGTCTTCCACTTGACTCGGGACCTCAGTAGAGCATGCACAGACCTGCCTGTCTGCAGCAGGCTGATTCAGCGTGTTCTGTGCAACTCCCACATCACTTTCTTAAGTCATATGTTTTTCTTCTAAATTTTTCTTCTAGTTTATTTATTCATTGTTACATAGATACTTTATTCTGAGACAGCTTTTCTTCTTTTTGGTCATATTTTCTAGAGCTTCATTCAAAAATTACCTTCTTAATAAAGCAAATCTATTGTCGTATATTTAATTAATTTTACTGGTTTTCTTTATAACACCATATTCTGACATAGTTTATATTTCAATTATTTAACTATTGCAGAGTTTCTAACATTTAAAAAACCATGATCATATGTATTGGAACTCAAATGGTCAAAACAAGAGTAGTTGCTTGGCCTGCTTTTGTTGGATCATTTTTTGTTGTTGCTATTCTAAAAATAAATGTTTCCAAAACATTAAAGAAATGTAGCTGAGTAAATTTCCAACTAAAGTGAAGAATTATAGGCTGTTTTCTTCTTTCTGTTTACATTAAAGTATGAGATAGAAAAAGAATTCAGTACATATTGAGCAATACATTATTAAGTACAAAGAAACCAAAACATCAATATTTGGAATTTATCATCCTAGTCATATTACAAAATGTGAGAAAGTGTGTTCTGAAGAGAATACCACAGTTGTGGTGGACAAGAATCTGTAAAACAGATTAGGTGTGTAATTCATAGATCAAGTCACCAAGATCAACCAAAATCAGGAATAGAGGCAGATATCTAGGTAAGGACATCCTTCCTTCTGTCTTGGAATCCCATAAATTGCACAATAATTTTACAAGTATTTTGAGAATTTCCTATGAGCAAAAACACTGTTAGCTTAGCATGAGAGATGTGAAAATGGAACAAAATAAAAGAATAATGATTCAAGGGCAGATTCAAAGACAAAGGGCACTGGCCTAGAGAGTGGGCAACCTCCTTATTTCAGAGAACAAAGTGACTGAGGGCTAAGGATGTGAAGCTGTAGCCATGATTCAAAGACGTAAGGCTGAATCTTTGAGTCAAAGTACAGATAATCAAGTCACTGCATGTTAGTCTCAAGCATTGAAGTCTAAAGTGTTCTGTCCTAACGTTAGACCTGGCTAGGATTTGTAATTCCCCTTTTTATACCAGTCTCTTCCTTTTAGAATAAAAATTTCTACTATTTAGATGTACCAAAATTGTACTGTGGAAGAAGAAAACTTGTTGCCTGGTTTCATGGGTTTATCTATAAAGATTAAATTTGACCCCAGATGGATCATTCCCAGAACCTCACTTGTATCTGATTTAGGTAATTTAAATGAGATAGGGATTTCTTTAGGTGATTACATTTAAATGAGACTGGAGTTAGATTTGGTACTGGAATGTATTATCCTATGGAAATTTTTGGAATGGAGTGAATACATTTTGCACATAAGAAAAATATGAATTTTTCTGGGAAAGGAGATAAACGAATGTGATATCTGGTATTCTTCTAAAAATAGTATCTTATAAGGACATGGAGATATACAGGGAGACAGTCACCATGTGAAAATATAGGTAAAGATTGCGGTGATGGATGTACAAAAATGTCAAGGATTTCTGTCAATGTCAGAAAATTAAACAAAATCTAAAAGAAGAAAGGAACATCTTCTATGAGTTTTTAAAAGTACCTACTACCCAAATAAGTGTAAACTTCATGCACTGCAAGTATGTGCTAATAAAATAATGAAAAATAGGAATATTACCATATGGACATCTTGATTGTACAATTTTAGCTTTCAGAAGTATGAGATAGTACAGTTTTCCTACTTAAGCCAGAAGTTTGCTCTAAGAAAATGAGAAATTGTGAAATATGAAACTATTAGTTAAGTCTTTTACCTTAACCAGCTTACTTCCTTGAGCATGTTCAGGCAATGAAAGTGAAGTCCAGTTGTGTTAAATCACTGAGAACATGGAATTTAAATCCTTGGAATATCAAAGCAACAAAATTCACAGAACATCAGAGAAGAGATTGTTGCAAAAGGACAATTTTGGACAAAAAAAATGATTCTCTTTTCCATATCCATAGGAGTTTGCTCAATGTGTACATGTGAGAAAACCAAATAAGTTAATGAGGCAAACCCCAGAACAAAGCACAGGGCTCTCAGAAGTGCCAGTCATGCCTGTTCCCAGAAATCAAGAATGGAGAGATGAATGGGTATCTAAATAAATAATGGCATGTAAACTATTGAAATCTACATTGCTATTTTAGTGATGAAAAGTCATGCTAAAGTTAAACAACTTTCCCAGTATCATTAATAAAGAATGTGGAAAGCGTGTTCAAACTAAGGTGTAACAGATCCCAACATAATAAGGTAAAAAGAATATTATGCCAGCAACTGCAGGGAAGCCTCACAAATAAAGTGACTATCTTGTACCTGACAGGTAATGCTTACTAAATCCCTGTTTTATCTCTTCCTTCTCAACACCTCAACACTAATTGCCTGCTGTAAACACAAACACAAGAGGAAAGAGAGGATTTAACCCAAACAGTACATAGTGGAAAAAATGTAGTCTAAGTAAAAAACAGAATGAAGACAGAGATATAAAGAAGATACCAAAGTACGCATTTTTCTTTCTAATCAAGCAATTCTAAAACACTCTTCCTTTTATTAAGACCTGAATCCATTATGCTAAATTTAATTGGAGGGAAACCTTCTTAATTGGGACCAAGCCGTCAGAGAAATAGATGGCAGATGCTGGTGTACTGGTTAACAGGAAGAATGTTCGCGCTGATATATGTGTCAAAGCTATTATTGAAAGTGTCATCTTATGAACAAAGTGACATTGGTGGCAATTAGGGGGGAAACACCTATGTGACAGTGTGTCTTAGTTACTTTTCTCCTTGCTGAGACAAAATTTCCAACACCCACAAGTTAAGGGAGGAAAGGTTTATTCAGCTCACAGTTTGTAAAGGTTTCAGTCCATATATAGAGGGCTCCAAGGCAGGGTGGCATGGCAGAGGGGTATCACAGGGGATAAACAGTTCACAGAGGGGAGAAGGTAGCAAAGCAAGCAAGGGACAAGACAAGCCTCTTTTTGTCCCTTATATTGTATCTACTGGGATTAGGGTGGTGCTAAGCCAGTCAGTGGACTGATTTAATAATCATCACCTTTAATCTTCACACCCTTTTCCCGGCATTGCACCATAAATCAGTCACACACATTAAGCCACCTCTGAAAAAACCCCACCTATGACCGCATGAGGCTATGGGGAGAAATCTAGACACAAGTCATAACAGTGATAAGAGTGAAAATGAACCATTGGTAGAAAGGTAGAAAAAGAATTAACAGCAGGGCAGGAAAGGTGGTAAACAGCGGTTACAGAATAGTTTCCGGAAAGAATAAGCAAAAAATTTTATCTAACATTACTATTGATCTTTGGCTATTGGCTTAATGGACTCCAATACGAATGATAGTTTATAGGATGATAAAGTATCATATTGCTTCAATTAAACTTATAATTATGATAATAAATCTTAGAATATGGTTTGATAGTTTTATCTCTCAGTTAGACCAGTAGTATATTCATTTTGTGATGCTTTTAAGCTGTTCAGAATGTTGTCCAAGATTACAACAGCGAAGCAATATTTTTTTCCTGTTGTTCCTTTGATCACAGAATTGAATCTTTACTTGTGTTATTGTTTTTAATTTGGAAGTGTCATTTCAAAAGTGCATTCCTTGTTTTTTTTTTTTCTAAATGCTGCTTCCATTTTTATATCCTTTTCATTTGCTTTCTTTGCTTCAGTTTATTACTGCACACCATCTCATACAGGCCTAGAAAATTCTAGGGACAAGTACAGATATATAAAAATAGAAAAAATAATGAAACTATATTTTTAAAGGAATTTTCATTTGCTATCACTTTTAACAAAATTGTGGTGAATGTAAAACAGGAATGATTATCTTCATTTTATAAATGAAGATGTCAGTGTTCAATAAGTGATATGTCCTGTAGAAAAGCATACTATTAAAAATTGTTAACACTAAACAGAAAGAGTTAATAGAATCCATAAAACTCTCAGCTTAAATTTTATCAAATTCCACTCATGAAATTTCCTCTGCCATCATTGCAGTCATGGCTTGGTTTCATCTCTCAGGGGTAACATAACAAGGACAAGATTTTCTTTACACTGACTATTAGTAAATATATTGGTTTAATATGAGCCACCAGATCCTGTGAGTTCTGTTAGGAACATAAGTGTATTATATTTATTATAGTCCTTTATTATGTTTATTATGTTGTCTGTTAGGAACATGACTTTATTAGAAAAAAATTTCTGATACCTAAAGAAATGAATATGTGAGTATTAAGAAAAGCATACACACTTGTATTAGAAATACGTATCTATCTATCTACAAACACATATTTTAAGTATTTATAGGAGGACATTTTCAAGTATATCTGCAAAAAAGTATGTTTTATTTTGTCAGAGCAGGGAAATATTACAGTTTAGAAACTCTGTTCTGTTTCTCTCTCTCTCTCTCTGTTATTTAAGCATAATTAAAATGTATTTATCTATTTATTTATTTTAACTTCTGATTTTTTTTTAAACAGCATCTTACTATGTACTTGCACTTGCTATGTAGCCCAGGCTGACCTCGAACTTTCAGAGATACTCTTGCCTCAGCCTCCTGAGTGCTAGGATTTCAGGCATGTGCCACCAAGCTCAGCAAGCATAATTAAAATTTAGTTGTGAGAAATTTCCCTGATAAGTCCTTATTTATCAAAATTCATCCAAAACATAATTCCTGAATGTAAATGGTGTCAGTATTTTTGGATTTCCTAATGAGACAAAGGAAATATGTTTCCTTGGAGAATTTGAAAAGACCAGGATAAAATTTGGAAAAAAATATAATAAATGAAGTTTTCATACTATTTTTATCTTCTTTTCTGTAAAATGACCTTCTTTGAAGCAGTAATTCTAGTCTATGTACAGCATGAAATTTCTAACACCCATTGCTGAATTAAATGAAAGTCAAGTGACCATATGGTTAAATTATTCACTGTGGAATACTGCTTTTGAAAATTCTTTTTACTTAGGCTTCAGCAGTCCCTTGCCCATTTTGAGGCATTAAGAATGTCTGACACATTAGCATAGTTTATAATTGAGCTGAGAAATGATGTTACTATTAATTTATTTTTGAAATATTAACTTGCTTTTAAAGAAACTACAATGAATAAATGTCAGAGATATTTATGACAACACCCTGTTATATCAGGTATGCCCTTGTAATTCCAAGCCACATTAACATGAAGATTATTGTGTCTTTGAAGAAAGTTCTTTTTGGACAAAGGCAAATTGCACTTTCAATCATGCTATTGGGCACATCAATATGAACAATAAAGAACGAACAGGCTCAAGAAAATTAATGACTATTGATTTAAGGCAACCGATATAATAATTATTTATATGAAAAAATTCAGAAGAATATTCTCACATGTGTACTGACACTTCTTTTCCATGAAACTCACACACTTTTATTTTATATAATGATGCTTACCATTTAATTACATATTGTAACTTTTGTACTGTAATAATTCTACATATATCTTCTTTCCCTCTAAAATTTCAAACTATTCATGTTGAGAAAATGAGCTACATTGTACAAATTCTTCCCTTATATATATCTACTTTTATTATATATTTACAATTTTCTTTTCCATTGCTTCTTTTAAATAAGTTTGGAGGTAGCTCATTTAATACCTATTAGTTATCTGACTACATTCAAAAAACTTTGACACATTAGGCATGTTAGATATTAAGAACTAATCATTAAATATAGGGTTTTTTAGTATAAGTAAGACTGCAAATTTACTATATTATTTGTCATAGTTGATAAGGTAGATTAAATAAATATTATGTATGGAAGAATGTGATTTCACATAAGACATGATATTTATGAGATTTTTAAAAACTCCTCACATGGAATACCAAGATCAGTGTTTTGTTCAGTTTATATTATATATATTATATATCTTCAGTTTATATATTATATATATGTACATATATTTGTGTGTACACATCTTCATTTGTAATTCTTTCAAAACAAGCTAGAGGAATATTAAATTAAATATATAAGAAAAATAAATGACCATTTAAGTAGAATTTTTACATTTGTGTTCTGAAGAGTTACAAAGGGAGGGTCAGAGTGAATGGAATGAAGGTAAATGACACTACTTTGGAGATCTCTAATTATATTAATTAAACTTCTATTCTAAAAGATCTATAAAGAACTACTGTTTCCAGAGTACATTTATGGATATGATGACTTAGAAGATTTCTAGTGCTTCCCTGAATTTGGAAATAGCCACACTTCTATTTTCATTGCTTTATACTTGCATATTTAATGATTGCCATAAAAATAGAAAAGGAATTATAGCTTTACAAATGAAAATGACAGATAGGTAGGTAGATAGATAGATAGATAGATAGATAGTATCTTTAGAAAAATCATGTATTTACCAGAGGATTTCATAGTGCTTTAGCTGTAGTATATTTTATTTTTATTTTTCATTCATAATAGCTCTTAAAGAATTTTCATATGTGTAAAGACAAAATGTAATTCATATTTTGTAATTACACATGAAATGTATTCATTTTATTTTACTTTAAAGTCATTAAAAACTATATTAGAATTCTCTACTGTAGTGAAGCATTATATATGTATATATTATATAGGCATTATATGCATATATTATATATGTATTTTATATATATAATCATGAAAGAGCAGGCACTGGATTGCCTTGTATAATCAGTGACTGAGTGGTCAAACTATGTCCATCTTCACACTGGACAGCCGGGAAAAAATAGTTGATCAATGTAAGAAGCTGGAAGCTTCAAATAAGAGGAACCAGTGATTCACCTCTTTCTAGAGACTTAAGGCCTTGAACTTTCCTGGAGATTTGCTGGTAAAAGTCTACATGCAAAAGATGGAGAGAGTGGTATCTGATATGCATAGGCAATGACAGTGGCAAAAATGAAAACAAAAAACGTACTTACTTAGGAGGAATCCGGTATGTGCTCCAAAGTCAGCTTCTCATTACTTCTGGTTTTTGTTCCATCAGGACCCCTTGCTTATTGGATAGTGCTCCCCACATTCAGTTCATTGCCCCAGTGGCAAACATCTCAGAAAATACCCTCTTAGACACTCACGAAAGAGTGATTTGCCAATTTCTAGAAATTTCTCAATCCAGTGACATTGACAAAAATGATTTACCATCACAGACATCATTGAAGAACCAGAGAAAAATTTTGTAGCCTCTTCAGTTTCTTACAAAACTTTAAAAAATGTTGAAAATGAAGGACCCTAGTTAGCAAGACAAACTCCATTTTGCTGCTTGACTCACCTGCCTGTCCTTTAGATGAACTCAGAAGGAAGAAGCTTAGAAACCTCTGACTGTGCCAGCCGTCACTAGTCGAACAGTTCCTGAGAGGAGGGGAGAAGATGAAAGAAAAACACAACCTCTGAGGAAAAGAAAAAGGAGAGAGAGGCGGAGGAGAGACCCCTCTTCCCACTTTATTGCCCTTTATATACCTTTTCCACAACCCCGAACCCCTCCTCTGCACATAATTCGGAGACTAATTATTTTCCAGGGAAAAGGTCAAATGTATCTTTACAACTCCGGGAATAACGTTTGCTTGCACTGCAGACATTCGAACTCTTTCTATTTAACCACTCTCGTTACAAGTAACCATCCTTGTTTTTGTGCCAGCTGCATATCCAGGATTCATTATGTTCTCAAGAGACTCAGAGGTCTCTCAAGGTTATTTCAACCTTTTGCTCTCCACAAACCTCCTCCCCTTAAAAGGTCCCTTTAGAAATAAGAATTAATCAACTATTGTTTTACAAATGTTCTAACAGCAGGACGTTCTGCTTCTGTACCTTTTGCTTGCTTTGCTAGTTCTACCCCATAGGGGGGCCTAGAAACTGTTCGCCTCAAAGGTGTATAAAATATGTTTGTCTCCCCCCAGTCGTGGCCCCAGTCTGAAGCTCGGCTCGGGTCCGGCTGGTAATAAACTCCTGTGTGGATTTAATATCGCTCTCTCATTGGTTCTTTCTTGCTGGGTCTAACATTCTTGGAGGCCCCAGCAAGATAGCCAGCTGCTCTGGAGCTTATTATCTTGGAGTCATTGTTTCTTTTTAGAAGAGACCAGGATTGGACATCAGCAGTGTTTAGCCCCTCTGGACACCTGTCTGCAGGAGAGGCCACCCTGATGGTATTCCGGGGCTCCAGGTAGGTCGGTCCCAGTTGGGCCCTATCGCCAATCAACCGACCCACAGGAGTTTATCTGGAAAGACTCTAGAGGTAAGAATCAAATGATTCTTAGTTCACTGTGGGTAGATAGGAGGAAGCCAGAAGCGGCACAGGTTCCCCTATCTAGGGTCTCTTCATGATGGCAAGCAGACTCACTGGGTCAGAGCCCTCAGAAGAGTGACTCCCTAGGTGGGGTCTGAATCCATTCAGCCCCAGAGGTTTTACTTGGCCAAAGTTTGTCTTTGTCTGTTTATTGTTGTCTGTCTGCTTGCTCTGTGTGCCTTTTGTGTTTTCACAGGTTAAAATTATGGGTTCCTCACAGTCCACAGAAGGAATTCCACTTGATTGTATTTTGAATAACTTCAAAAAAAATTATTCCACAGACAAGGAAGATGAATATGGTGTGAAATTTTCTAAAGGCAAATTATGAACCCTGTGTCAATTAAAATGGCCCAGTTTTGTAGTCATTTGGCCCCCTGTTGGAACTTATTCTATGCACATTGCTCACAAGGTTTGGAATGTGGTCATGGGAGTCGGGGCCCCACAAGTCCCAATCAACCTTTGGCACTCAATTGGGAAAGAACTATGGTCCATCAGCCCCATCTTCCTCCTCCCTTTTTCCTTTAAAATGGACAGATCCCAGGGGAGGATTGATTTATGTCCCTTTTACAACTGGTGATCTTTCTGTTTTTCATACCCATCAGCCAACCTGGGATGATTGCCAACAGCTTTTACAGATCCTGTTCACCACTGAGGAACAGGACTGCATTTATCAACAGGCAGTCAAAGAGGTTCTGGGCCAAACCTCGGCATCACTCCTGGAACCCCAGGGTATTCGTCCAGGGCTGAAGCAGTAGTTCCATTGTGGCACCCCAAATGGGACCCCAATGATGATGATGATGGTAAGAGGAGGCTGGGGACCTACTGTTAGCACTTATTAGGGGGACTCTGGGCAGCTGCCAGAAAGCCCACTAATTTGAGTAATGTAAGTGAGGTTCTCCAGGGAAAAACGGAGTCTCCGGCTGCATTTTTAGAGAGACTCTTGGAAGCCTATAGAGTTTTCACTCCTATTGACCCAGAGGCTCCCAAAAATGCAGCAGCTTTAAATTTGGCCTTTGTTTGCCAGTCAGCCCCAGACATTAGAAAGAAATTACAGAAATTGGAGGGATTTGAGGGAAAGAATAGGACTAAACTCCTGAACATAGCCCAGAAAGTTTATGATAACCGTGACACCCTTGAGGAAGTCCTAGCCAAGAAACTGGGGAAAGTCACTATTGCTGCACTCCAGGCACAAGAGACAGTCCCTCCAGACAGAAAAGGAGAAAGCCCCCTTTTTGGCTTTAAAGAAAGCCTTAGTGTCAGCATCAGCCCTGGCCCTACCTGATGTCACCAAGCTCTTTTGATTGTTTGTGGCTGAGCGAGGGGGCATAGCCAAAGGTGTGCTAGCCCAGGCATTAGTGCCTTGAAACAGACCTGTGGCCTACCTGTCTAAAAGACTTGATCCTGTGGCAAGTAGATGGCCTACCTGTTTGAGGGCAATTGCAGCCACTGCCCTCCTGGTCAAGGAGGCAGATAAGCTCAGCCTGGGACAGGACCTGGTCATCACTGCACCCCATGTGGTGGAGATGTTGCTGAGAGGAGCCCCAGAACAATAGCTCTCCAATGCCAACCAGACTCAGTAGCAGGCCCTGTTGCTGGATGTTCCAAGCATCAAATTCACCTGAGAAATGACCCTCAATCCCATCACCTTACTCCTGGACTCTGATTCATATGTACGCCCCTCCATGACTGTCTGGACACTCTGACAACTTCCATCACCAAACCCCCAGACCTGATTGATGTTTCCCTGAAATGCCCAGATGAGACCTTCTTCACTGATGGAAACAGCTTCATGGAAGACAGAGTCAGGTATGTAGGGGTGGCCATAGTCAGTCCAGGAGGACAGGTGCACTGGGCACAGGCATTAAGCCAGGAGGCTTTGATGCAGAGGGCTAAACTAATAGCCTTAACTCAAGCCCTAAGGTTAGGTTGAGACAAGGCTGTAAACATCTACACTGACAGCCGGTATTCATTCACCACTTCTCATGTGCATGGCAACATCTACAGGCAGAGAGGGCTATTGACATCAGAAGGGAAAACTATCAAAAATAAAGAAGAAATTTTGGCCTTATTGGAGGCAATTTTGGAACCCAAGTCATTGGCCATTATTCATTACAACAGCCACCAAAAGAGAGACAACTTCGAGGCCCATGGTAATGGAGAGGTCCGATGAGTGGCCAGAGAACAAGTGGAGCCAATAGACATTCTGTCCATCTGACTCTTTGGCTACCTGCCAGAAAGACCCACATATACCCCAGAAGAGGAAGAGGAAAACCAAAAGCGAGGGGGTACAGAACTAGACTCAGGCTGATGGAAAGGGACAAACAAATGAATTTGTCTCCCCTGAGCCCTGGGGCCACAACTTGTTCATCAGTTACATCACTTAATTCACTTGGGAGAATCAAAATTAAAAAGACTAATGAGCTCTAAGTTTTCAATCCCAGGACTGACCTCTATGGTCCAGGACATCAGTTCCAGGTGTCAGGTGTGTGCACAGGTAAACTTCAAGACAAGACCAAAGAGCGAAAGTAATTGACTATGGGGAAGAGAGCCAGGGGAACATTGGGAACTTGATTTCACTGAAATAAAATCCAGCAATAGGTTCAAATATTTACTAGTATTGGTTGACACCTACTCAGGTTGGGTAGAAGCTTTCCCTACTCATGGAGAATCAGCCAACATAGTAACTAAGGTTTTGCTCCAGGAGATAGTTCCCCAATTTGGCATCCCTCATTACCTGGGGTCCGACAATGGGCCTGCCTTCACAGCACAGATATACAAATTGTTGGCAAGGGCACTACATATCAATTGGAAGTTACACTGTGTCTATCGCCCACAAAGTTCAGGGCAAGTGGGAAGGATGAATAGGATCCTGAAAGAAACCCTGACTAAATATGTTCTAGAAACTGGCAGTAGGTGGCCCGATCTGCTTCTTCTAGCCTTGTTAAGAGTTAGATGTACCCTATATGTTGACAAGTTTACCCCTTTTGAAATCTTGTATGGGAGGCCACCACCACTTCTCCCTAAGTTAAACCTTGAACAGATAACAGAGAATTCTTGTGTTTCTTTACTTCAGTCTCTTCAAGCCTTACAGATTCTTCAGAGTGAGATCCAGGCTACAATACAACAGGCTCAAGAAAAACCCTTTACAATGTTCCAGCCCCATGGTTTCAAGCCAGGAGACCTGGTCTTGATATGCTTGGTTTGCTTGCACTGAGGGCTTGACTAAATACATTAACAAATCAGCCTTGGCTACCCAATGTGCCACTTTATTTTGTGTCACCATGTATGTTGTTCCACAAGTCTTGTATTATAATGGAAAAGGGGGCCGTGAACACCTGGGATTAACCACTGAACACTATAGGAGTAAATGGGCTACCCCTGTTTTAGTGCCCATTCTGGTGGGATTAGGAATAGCTGGGTCAGCAGCTATTGGAACTTCCTCCCTGATCCTTCAGGACACAAATTTTAAAGCCCTAAGCCACCAAGTAGCCAGATATTTAGATCACCTGAAAGACTCCATCTCCAGATTAAAAGACCAGGTTGATTCCCTAGCTGAGATGGTCCTGGAAAATCGAAGGGGACTTGACCTCCTGTTCATGGAACAAGGAGGGTTATGTGTAGCTCTAGAAAAAAATCTGTTGCTTCCACGCTAATGGTTAACTGCCCTAGTTTCTGCTGTAACAGGCCCCCTAGTTATCTTCTGCTTTCACTCATGAGACCTTACATTATAAATGCTCTGACTAAATATGTTAAACAGAGGGTTGATGCAATTAAACTGATGGTGTTGAGACAAAATTATGAGATTTTAGAAGATGTTTTTTAAAAAAATCCAAAGAGTAAATATAGGAATCAAAGATTTGATTAAGTTACAAGAACCAGTGGGGAATGAAGGACCCTAGTTAGCAAGACAGACTCCATATTGCTGCTTAACCCACCTACCTGCCCTTTAGATGAACTCACAAGGAGGAAGCTTAGAAACCTCCTCCCCTTAGAAAGTCTCTCTAGCAACAACAATTAATCAACTATTGTTTTACAAATGTTCTAACAGCAGGACGTTCTGCTTCTGTATCTTTTGCTAGCTTTACTAGTTCTATCCCATAGGGGGTCCTAGAAACTGTTGGCCCCAAAGGTGTATAAAACATGTTTGCCCCCCCCCCGCCCCGTTGAGGCTTGAGTCCAGTGCTCGGCTTGGGTCCTGGCCGGTAATAAACTCCTGTGTGGATTTAATATTGGTCTCTGGTTGGTTCTCTCTCACTGGGTCTAACAGAAAATCACATTATTGCTTACAAGGATTTTTGAGCTGCTACCAGATATCTTAGTTTGGGTTATTGAGGAATCAGAATCTTAACTAGGAATTAGACAAAATACATTTTATTAGGGTATTTCAAGGAATTATATCAGGGGACTGGGGATTTAAAATAAGAAATGGAAGCAATCATTAAAGAATGTGTCATTTAGTTAACATGACTGTGATGTACCAGAGCATCATACCCCTGGATGGATGAGGGGGTTGAACTTCCATACTTCAACTTCTTTCTTTGGTTGTTGCCAGATACCTGGGATATTTATTTTCAGGATATTAAAGTACACCATGTGCTGTGGTTCATATTCTATGCTTGATGAAAGTTTGTGAACTCAGAGTAGAAAATCCTGCTCATTACAATGCATATCTAAAATGTGCTCCTCAATCTCATGTGTTCAAATGTGGGGGTTTTGGAAATTGATTGGATCATGGTAGCATTATATTCACAGTCCACTGGTGAGTTCATATACTGTTAGGAGGTAGGGCCAAGTCAGAAGATATAGATGACTGGGAATGTGACCTTGGTTGGTACATTCTTGTCCTAGCTCCTCTGAACTCTCTCTCTCCTTCCTGGAAGTCATGGGTTAAGCAGGTTTCCTCTTCAAGGAATTTCCATCATGATGCTTATACATTGCTGCCAACTACACATGGACAGGTCCCTCTGAAACGGTAAGCCAAAATAAACATCTCTTTCTTATGTTGCAGGTGTTGGGTATTTTGTCCCAGAGATTAGAGAGTGACTAATGCACTGATGGTTGAAAACCTACTGAAATATATCAAAATTTAAGTGAGGTTTTGGAGGCACTCTTAGTCTCTATATATAGTCTACACTTTTCACCACTCGTATCTATTTCAGCTGCTTCTGTATTTCCTGCTTCTTGTGATTGCTTCTTCAAGGTGATAACCAATTACAATTACTAAGAAAGATACTTGTAATAGAGGATTAAGGGACAATTAATCCATAATCTACTCTGAGGCAGTTAGTCATGAAGTCACAAGTGTTATTATTGTATCTTCTTCTACCACATATTTTACGGTTCCTTTACCTTCTCACTGAACTTTTCCTGGTTTAAATATTTGCTACTGAGATACCTATAGTAGGTGCTGATAATTGTTTAACTAATTGCTTCTCAGGTGTTTTTCCAATTTGAATGTTAGTTATTACCTTTCTTTATGATGAACTAACAAACAACATGAAAGTGAAGACACAAAGACACAAAATCTGAACTACATCAGTTACCTGAGTAACTTCTTTTCGGATTCATAAAATACTTTTGAATAATGAAAATTTATTTCCTTCATTATATTAGTCAGTCTGTAACATTTGTAATACAGATACTTGTTGAATTCTAACTTTTACTCCATATTTTCTCCATTATTTAAAAAATTTAAGTGAATTATTTTTTATATTGTAGCCTTTATGGTTCACTTAAAGTTCTATTGTATAGTTCTTTTTTTTTTTTCTTTTTTCTTTTTTTTTTTTTGGTACCAGAGATCAAACTCTTGCGCTTGTGAGGCAGGCGCTGGAACCACTGAGCTAAATTCCCGGCCCTCTATTGCCTGTATTGTATAGTTCTTCTCTTCACTTATTTGTTTTTTAATAACCCTTTAACCTGTAATCCTTATTATTTCATAGTTATTGGAAGAATAAGGGCACAAACTAGGTGTAGAGTGTAAGTTATTCTTCCCACTCCACTCTGGGGCAATTCCAAGGCAGGATACCTAGGTGATAAATGAAACATTTCAGTGAGGCCTCAGATAATGATGGGGCTGAATATGCTGTCAACCACAATAAATACATATCATTTCAACCTCTTTGGTGGAAGGAGTATATTAACAATCAACTTGTTAGCTACCACCTGGCCGGCTGGTATCCATAGGATCTGGTATAATATCATGGTCTATTTTCTGTATGCTTTTTATGGTGTGATACATTTGTCTTTTGGAAAAGATGTTCCAATTTTTTTGGTGAAGGGAAGCATAAGTAGCCTTTATTCTCCCCTTATGGCTTTCTTATCCATCCAGACATTGTGTCATTGCATGACTATTAGCTTTAAATTAGACCATGTAACCAAAAGTCGTGGCAGTAACAGAGAATTCCTTCTTCTCTAGTTAATGATTCTCTGATAAGTGGATATAATTAATCCCTTTGGGTAAAATATTTTAAAAATCGCTGCTCTCTCTTCTTTCTGTAGCATCATAAGGTTAATTTTCAGGATGACTTAGGCTCCACTTAGTATGATGAGTTCAGAGTCAGAAACTGGCTCAGATCTGGAAACTGATTAAGGTCCCATAATTTTCTATTCCAGTAACATTTTTGGTTTATAGAAATTAATCAATATTCTTGTTAATGTCTCATCTATCTTGCTCTTAGGAATATCATAGCATATTAGCCATCATTACAACTCCCTAGGAGTAATTTTTCTCTGGCTTGCATTATGCTTTTTCCAGTAATATGTCCACTTTCCATCTGAAAGTAAAATGTAACCACCTGGCCTCTGCCATTAAAGAATCCCCATAAATTCTGTAACATCCCCCATACCATCAGCTCTGGCACCTCAGTGACACTCATGTGCACATAACAATTATTGCTATTATGCATTTTATTGAATAGAATGTCTCTAGTGCTTCCTGAGAAACAATGTTAACTATGTTTTCTCTGACTTATGTAATATACTCATACTAGCATGTTCACTTCATTGAGCCTTTTGACCCCTTTTTCAATACTCTGCCAAATCAATTTTATAATTTCTACCTCAATAATTTAAAGCCATTTATTTGTTCATGCTCCAAATAGCAATTGAAGCTATATATGGAAACTGGCTCCTGGTATACTTGTAGGTGTGCAAAATCCTGACTTTCAGAAAAGGGTGCTTCTTCAAGAAATTCTCCTTATCTATCATAGCACTCTTTTATCCTGCTCCCTCAAAATTCATTCCTATGCAAGTTCTGTTTGCTCAGAAGACTTACTCATGATGATAATAAAACTTTCTCTTTTATTCCATTGCTACTTTTTTAAAACAGCAGGGTCTAGCAGTGTTTTTTCAGACCAACCTCCCTTCTCATTGCAGCAGATGAGCATTGATTATTTTATACAATAATAATGAACCTGGGACATTCACACAATGCTCTCAGAGGACTGTTGGTGAATTATGCTTACAATTTTCAATTTTCAATGCATTTTCAAGACTTAAAAGCAATTACCTAACCATCTCCAAAGCCTTAAGTTTGCAAACATCTTTTGAATGGTGGAAATATTCCATGTTTTCTGTATATAATAAAAAATCATTACATTGATTTCCATCATATAATAATGCAAAATTTTTAAGATTCTTTGTAATTTGGAAATTAGAGAGTGCAAGAGACTATCACTGTCATCAATATTTTTCTTTATGTCATCATGCTGATGAGCTTTTTACTACTGTATAATGACATAAGTGTAACCATGTTTCTTGGCAGATTCAAGGACTGCTAACCTTTAAAGTGAGAATTGATAATGGAACAAAGTAAAGCCTCTTGTGACAATAAAATATGCATTATTACTCCACTTTTTCCTATAAATGACTAGAGGGTTTTTTTTTTTCTGTAGAGACTCTAAGAAGCAGCTAAAAATATTCAGAATTCTCACAATGGAGAAGAATTGGACATGGAGCATTTACATATTCTTATCAGCTCCTGGTGAGGTCTGCTCCCCGTTGATCATTAATTCTGGCATTTTAGGCTGGCCAAACTCACAAAAGCAGAGTGGCTTTTCCTAGGAGCAATAATTCAGACATAGATATTCAGATTTTTTTTATAATCAGAGTTTGTTGCATCTTCCAAATAAGTGCTTGTTAATATGGCCTACTGATTCTTATAATTTGAATTACACAGAAAAATTACTTTCATTTTAGAACATCTAGTCTTTAAAAACTATTTTGTTAAATATAAATAATAGATAAATATATGATGGTAATGATGTTATAGTTTTAATCATGTATATATAAAATTCATATAATACAAATGCATATCATTTTTATAAAGGGACATGGATATTTACTATTAACATTTTGCAAATAATGCATTTGTATCTTACCACAAAAATGATGATTGGTGAACACAATGTTAAGATTTCTGAGATTTATTTTATAAGACTTTAGAATACAAGCACATAAAAACATTTATGAATACTGTGTTAATTACTTTTCTCTCTTGCTGAGACAATATACCCAACATCCAAAGTTAGAGGAGAAGGAGTTTATTTGCCTTACAGTTTGTAGAGGTTTCAGTCCATAGCCAGCTTGCTCCAAGACAGGGACGGCAAACAACATCACAGGAGAAAACAATATGGTGCTCACAATGTAGCAAAGGCAACAAGAGACCTTCACAGAGTCTTTCTGCCTCTTTTATCTCATCCAGACTACCGAGATTAGGGCGGTGCTAAACCAATCACTCAGGTGCAGTGCTTTAGTAACCACACACCCTTAATCCCATCATCACACATTCCAGATTCAGCTACCTCTGACCGAATAAGGCTTTGGGGGGACATCCAGACCCAAACCATAGCAAATACCTTGCCCCAAACTCTTTTTATTGGGAAGTAAAACTGAACAATCACATATTTTTTAAAATGAGATACATTAAAATAAATACTTTCATTATATCTAAGCCTACCATTAATTTTCCCATTTGTCAGACTAACTGATAATAAAAATGATCTAAAACATGGCTGTATGTTGTAAGTGCTCCAATGTATTATGACATTTCAAAGCACCTTTTAAATCCTAGGCACTTTCTTTTGTCCCCAATTGCAGTTCTTTAAGACAACAATATCTGGGGCATTTTTAAGACAAACACAAAGGCAATCCAGCGATTGTGACTTCTTTCATATGGTGAGCCATCTTTAGGGGTTTTATCCTACAAGGCCTTCTTTACTGCTATCCTTAAGCATTTAAGTTCTGGTATACTTTAAACTCTTACAAAATAAATGAAGAAATGCTATTCTTTGACTTTGAACTTATTCTGCTATTATAATAGAGAACTATAATTTTTATTAATTTTAATACTTTTTTAAAGCAGAAATGGCCTTGGGACAAATCTTATGAATGTGCACATCCTTTCCTTTAATGTTTACCTAACAGATAATACTGGTTTCCAAGAAACTCATAGAAAAAGAAATAAATGTGATAAAGCTACCCTGATATTTTTTACCATATGAGATTTTTATTATAGTTTAACACAGCAAAATGATCTCTTATATTCCATTTCAGTTAAATAGATTAAACTGATGCTTGTTTTTATATAAATTGGTGGACTTCAGAAAAACAAACATGGCTCCTAAAAATACAATTATGGGCTTTCTATTTGAAATTTCTGGGCAGGAGGAAAAAAATTTAAAGGAAATAAAAATATATAATTTCTCATTTATTATGAAGGATTTCTATAGAAAAAATAAATATAATTAAATGAATATATGCAAATTTATATGATTTTGGAGATGCTATTGTTAATTTTTTCTTGATATAATGAGTCAAAATTTTATATATATATGAGTTCATAAAATAATGCTTTGATATATGTAAATGCAACAAATTACTGTGATCTTGTGTAAGTATTTCACTCTTTGGATGTCTATATACAGACTTACATCCTTACGGCATTTAATACTGTTTGATATCTTTATTCTGACTGAGGTTTGACTAGGAAGTTCTTATGTTGGGTTTGAAAGAACTAAAGACAAAACTGTTCTGGTTGTGCATGAGGCTAATGACCCCAATATTATGTTTGATAAGGCCCCAGAAATATTACTAAAAACAGTGGTGCCCCAGGCAGCATTAACATAGTTGCATGGATCCAGTTTACAGAGAGCAGCAGTTTTATGTATTCTATATAATGCCATATTCTCAGTCTTGCCTCTTGAATGATTTTTTAAATTATATTTTCCTTTTGTGCCTGACACTGATACAAGGAGGTTGAGAAATATTTCCATTTTTTAAAGAATAAATTTTGTTTATTCTTCCCTTCTCTCTTTCTCTACCTCCTTTTCCCCCTATTTCTTCTTCTTTTCCTTCTAGCATCTGCAGAATATATTGACCTTGAGCATAGATGTACATTAAGTGTATGCATGAGCATATAGATATGTCAAGGAACACACTAGTTTTTTAAGAAGAAATAAATTTATAGTACGTTATGAGACAATCACTTAGCCAGATAATTCCTAACAATTAGGTAGCAGATATCATTTTTATTTTTATTTTATATATTTTTTTTATTAAATTCTTTTATTGGTACATTGTAGGTATACAACACAATTACATT
>NW_004624814.1:5316795-5380914 GCF_000247695.1 Heterocephalus glaber | reverse complement strand
TTTTTTGGTACTGGGGATCAAACTCGGGTCCTTGCGCTTGCAAGGCAGGCTGAGGAACCACTGAGCTAAATCCTAATATGTCATTTTTGAGGAAGGGAAAAAAATGCACAGGATTCTCAATTTGATATCCGTAATGATTTTCAGAGTCTGTCTATAATTGCAGCCTCTAAACGTCAAGTTATGTTTCAGTGACTGACAAACTCAAACAGTTTAGAGTTAAAATACACATTAAATTGTAATGATTCTCTGGCTTTAATGAATTTGGACAACCAAAATGAGACAGCAAGCAATTTAACAAGATTTCCAGGAAGGTAACAAATTTGCTTGTTCTGCTTTCTCAAACATTCTTTACTATATTCAGCATTTGTGCAGCAATTAAAACTCTTCCTTTATAGCCATCTTCATAAACAATGGATTTTTAAATAGAAAATTGTTCCAATTGTCAATCAGATTGACAATAGATTAAGGATACAAATTAAGAAATAGAAGAGTCATATACCTTAAAATCTAAGCACTCACTCCTACATTGTTTAATAGAATCCTGGTAGTAATATGTGTACAGAAAATGGTTAAGCAAGAATACTATAAAATATCTCTCAATTGTACTCTCAAATTTTAGTGTTACTGTGACTAAGGAGGATTGAAAGAATTAAAAAACACTGCCTAAACTATACTTTAGCCTTGTGCCTGTAATAAAAGGAAACTCCAAGAGTGCTTTTCCTTGATTCTTGGTTGTCTTCATTCTGTTAGTTCCAGCTAGGTACTAGTTTTGATCAAAAATGTAGAGAATGTTTAAATTTAAAAATATAGTAAAATACTATATTTTCATTAATGCACCACAAGATACTGTCCCTCACTTCGAACACCCTTATCCTGTAATTTCTACCACTTTCTGAAGCAGTTCTGGAAGTCCTCTCGCATGTCTTTAGTTATGCTGTTGTGCTGCCTCAATATCCTGAATCTACTGAAAACGTGTTTATCATTTATGGTAATTTTGACGTTGAGGAAGACAGAAGTTGCAAAGTGCCAGATCTGGTGAATAAAGCAGATAACACAAATCAGTGTTTTCATTTGACAGAAATTATCATAAATGTTTTGCATTGGTTCAGAATATCAAGGTAGCCATGAAGAGACGATCACTAAAGAGGACTTCCAGGACTGTTTCAGAAAGTGGCAAGAATGATGAGATAAATGTTAGAAATTATTAATATTAATAATAATATTAAGAGCAATGTCCTTTACTTTAATAATTTTAACATTCTCTGTATTTTTTATCACATTTTGTAGTACCCGCCCCCAAGAAACCCCAGCCAGAGCTGAGTGAAATGTGAAGATTTAAAATTTCTAAGAAAATCTCTTTTCAATTCTCTAGTGTTTTCTTAAGAAATATGTCATCATTATAGCAGCATGTCCCTGTTAATGTCTCTGAAGAGGATTTTACTTAGTCTATTTAGTCTTAGGCTATTTTATTCACTCTAAATTTCTCATGGTTGCTATTTACATGCTACATTTTTGTTCCATCCTTTTAGTTTTATCTATGTTGAATATAAAGTATATCTCCAGTAGATTGAGTTGATTTTTTTCTCATCTTGTCTCATAATCTTTGCCTTTTGATTGTATTGTTTGATTCACTCACTTAAATGTTATTATTCATATGGTTGGAGCTATTCTTGCCTTTTCACTTTTTGTTTTGTGTGTATCTCATGTTTTGTTCACCTATTACTTACTTGCTACTTTGTGAGACAAGAATATCTTTAATTTATTCTGATTACTTAAACATATTTTCACTATAATTTGTTTACTCTCTTAGTTGCTCTTGTGTCTATAATGCCTGTTTTAATGTACCAGAATCTACTTCCTTTGTAACATGATTCTCTCTTGCTATTGTTACATATATTATATCAATAAACATTATAAATTTGATAATATATTGTATTATGGTTTAGATCTGGTTTAATTCTCTCCCCCATGATCAGTGTGTTTGGTGCACCCTCAGGATATGCGTGCTAAAAGGTGATAGGACCTTTAAGAAATGGGGCCTAGTAGATAATGGTTCAGGTCATTGGCAGTGATGTCTTCTTAAGGAATTAAGTCAACCTTTCAGAACCCTGGTTTATTTTTGCAAGAGAATTATGATGAAAATGCTTTGCTTTCTGTCTTGCCATGTTATCTCTCCCTCTGGCACACAATGCCACCATTGTGATTTTGTCTACCATGAGGTCCTCACCTCAGGGGCCGGCACTAGACTGTTTCAACTTTCATCCTCCTAAACTCTGAATTAAATAAATTCCCTTTTTTATATATTACCCTGTCTCAAACTTTTTTTTGTTGTAATGGAAAATGAACCAACAAATATTGCTAAGGTAATTACTTTATATAATTTAAATCATTGTAACTGAGAAAAAAAGGAAAACAATTATTTATTTGTAAGTCTTGTTGTAGTAATCTTTTAAAATGAATTTTTGGTTTAATTGTACATATGAGTTGAAATCAACATCTAATATTTTTTCTTTACTCCAATACGGCCTCCTTTCAATTTATATCCTTTGTATAGTCATTGGCAATGTACAAATATTGCATTTCAAGATGTTAAAGGTCAAGGACTTAATTATGTGTGTACTGCTTTATATAGTTACTTTTTAAATCAACAAAGATAATAAATATGAATTTCCACCATATGTTATACTAACTTATTTACATTTACTCTTCTCTTTGTCTTTACATGTGCATTTAATTACTCTTTTAGTGTATTTACTTGCTACTTGGAGACATTCCTTTCATGTGTTTATAAAAGATTTGATAGCTAAACTTTTTCTTTTCTCCTATGTATTTTCTTTTTATTTTTTGCTTTCATGTGAATGTATTTGTATCTTCATTTTTGAAAATGTCTTTAAAATAATATCCAATAACTTTTAAGTAGTTATTCAGTAGATATAGATATGATTTAAGATGCAAAAGAAAACTACAATACACAGAATTCAAGAATTATTTTTCCTTTTTTCATAATTTTTCCTTTCACTTCTTTCCTTTTCCCTTCCCCTCCCACTTCCCCTACCCCTGTGGACATTTTCTTCCTATTTCAAGATATCAATTATTCATTTTAATCCTTTTAATCCTTATTTACACTTTCAGTTTCTCACACCAGAGAAACTATTCGGTATTTACACGTGTGTTCTATTTATTTCACTCAAGAGTATGGCCTCAATATGCATCCAAAAGTGGAAACAAAGTCTTTGTACATAGGGAAGGGTGGAGGGGGTGAAGGGAGGACAGGGAATGTGAAAAAAATAAGAACCGAGATACATCTTGTACAGGTACAAGTACCCAATGATAAATGTAAATGTATTGTATACCTAAAATGTACCAATAAAAATTTAAGGGAAAAAAAGAGAATTATTTTTCCTCATAAATGAAATTTGTCTTTCAATCAATTAAAATTTTGCTAAATAGTTAGAGAAATCCATTCCAAATTTATATGGAATTACAAAGGACTCTGAATATCCAAAATAACATTGGAGAAAATAGAAATAAAGATGAGGTATTATATTCTCTAACTGCCAAACATTACAAAATTATAGTAATAAAAATAGTATGATACTGACAAATACACACACACACTTGCACACACACAAAATAGAATTAATAGTCCAGAAGTAAGTTCTCTCAAATGAAGTCAAATGATTTATGGCAATAGTCCCAACACTATTCAGAGGGGAAAGGACAGCCTATTTATCATTTCATGTTGGAAAATCTGAATATTTAAACACAAAAGAATGAATTTTGACCCTGACTTTATTCCAAATACAAAATTTACTTCTAAATAAATTAAAGACCTAAACGTAAGAGCTAAAGTTATAAAATTTTAATTAGAAAACACACGAAAAAAGTTTAATATATTGAAATGCAATGGTTTTGAACATGACACCAAAGCAGAGTCAATGTAGGACAAATTAGATCAATTGGACTGCATTAAAATTAAAAACTTCCATTCATAAAAGGAACAATGAAAAACAACCTGTACAATAGGAGAAAATATTTCAAAATCATATATCTGACAAGGTCCTATCCACAATGTGTAAAGAACTCCTATAACTCAACAACTGATAATTAAATAAGATGCTTTAAAGATGAAAATGAACAGATCACTTGAGTAGAAATTTTTCCAAAGAAAATATGTAAATGATCAAAAAGCATATGAAATGATGCTCAGCATCGCTAATCATTAGGCAAATGCAAATCAAAACCATAGTCATAAAGATGGCTAGTTAGAAACTGCTCTACATCCATTAGAATGAATACCTAGATAGCTAATTAGATCCCACTTTACACTCATTAGACACCACTTAAAACCCATTAGGATCGATATCTACATAGGTAATTAAATAGCACTTCACACCCATTGGGTTCTACATTACAGTCATTAGAATATAAAAAAAAGCAGAAAATAATAGATGTCAGTGACTATATGGATAAATCAGAACATTTGTGTGCTATTAGTAAGAATTTAAAATGGTGCAGCTACCATGGAAAATAGTTATGGTGGTTCCTCACAAAGTTAAATATAGAATTAGCACATGGTCTGTCAATAGCATTTCTGACTGTATACTGAAGAACAATGCAACCAGAGACTTAAAGAGATACAATATTTATACCCTTATGCTTCATCGAAGTGTTATTCATAGGAGCCCAAAGTTAGAAGCAACCCAAATATGCACTAATGGATGAATAAACAAAGAAAGTACTGTGATATACACATACAATGGAATATTCAATCATAATAAGGATGGAAATTCTAACACATGATAAAATGTGGGTGAAATGTTTAGACACTGTACTAAATGAAATTATACAGTACCAAAAAGTATTAACTGAATTATTCCAAAAATATGACATATAAAATAGTCAAATTCATAGAAACAAAAAGTAGAGTGGTTATTGTCAGGGGACAGGAAAGAGGAAGAATGGGGAAATGTTTAATGGATGTTGAGTTTCAAAGAAAAGAAAAGTTCTAATGACTGCTTGGACAGTGGTGTGATTGTACAACAGGATGACTGGACTGTAAAATGGTGGAGATGTTAAATTTTATATTCCATGTGTTCAATAAAATTTAAAATCCTCTTTAAAAGTTAAAGACAACACATAATACAACTTTTTCTCCTTTCCCCTGTTAGTTACCTAAATTAAGGTCAAATTCCAAAAACTTTTGAAATCAATATGTAGGTTTTTCCTACTTGCACCTTTGTGCCAAGGACAATTTTGTCACTGATTCTCTCCAGTTTCTGCCTTGAACAGCATGTGTCAGCTTGAGTTCAGAATAAAATGTACTGATCTGTTAAATCACTCTGAAGGATCATGTCAACAATGGAGGCACAAACACTGGAACTTTATGTTTGTGGGTTCTACTTGGCTACATGTGACTAAGACAAGATAGCCTTTTCATGAGGCTAGGACAGACAGGTGATCAGGATCTGAGATCATCAAAGGTGACGTGTTTTCCTGTGTCTTGAATGGACAGTAGAGAATAATATAGGATTGCCAGGGAATCTGTGGTTTCAGTTGAAAAAACTTCCTAGAGTAGAGGGAGGAGTGTCGATCCCTCTCAGGACTCCTCCTTGGTTTGTGTTATTATGATGTTGCTTCTAATGGGTCTCTTAAGAAAGGACAGGTAAGGTCTATTTTCTTCCTATTTACCTCTACTCTCTGCATTAGCAACAGCTGCCTGACAACAATACCACTGGCATGAGGTTTTATTTTCCCTTTTTTAAGATGCAAGATGCCCAGTCACTCAACTGGTGCTTTCTGCTCCACTGCCAATGCTCACATACCGATGTGCCTCAGAGCAGGTTGTGAGATGGGACCTTCTTTTGGGTGAACTTACCTGCCAGTGCTACAAGGCCAAGACCTTTGGAGTTTGATGGCAAGCCCTACTGATACAATTTTAACATTAAAATTCTAATCAGGGTTGTTATTTTCACTTAAAAGATAATAGACTTATTCTTGACTTTAAAAAAATAAAATCTTTCCTCTCTGAAATTTTGTAAGAGAAGAGCTGCTGACAAAGAGTCCCTGTAGGGGATATGTTTTCTAGTTAGGGTCTTCCTGCTTTTCATCTACCTCCCAGGGCTATCTTAGCATCTCTAAATGAGTGATTAGCACTCTCCCTGCTGATTTAGAATAATGGAAACCTCAACCCAAGAAGGTCAAAATTTGAGAACAGATCATATTAAATTCTAACCTTTCTTTTGAAAAGCATCATTCTTTAATTTGCACCAACCTAGGGGAAAAATTAACTGCTCTCATTGCCAGTAGGCATAAAACAGTGGAAAAACCAGACCAAAAGAAAAACAAATTCTCTTAGTTAATTGAATTTATTGTTGGCTTTTGTCTCAAGATTGAGTATACTTTTGAATACTTATGCCTATAAACTACTTGTAAATATGAAAAACAAGTTGTGTCATCTTTGCTTTTTCATTATGCCAAACCTTTATCACATTTTGATGTAAAGGTATTTTTATACAATTACTAATGATGTGTATTTCTTATTAATTATAAATCTACAAAATATATAATACACGATTGTTGTAATGATATATGCTTTCTTAAAACAAGTTTTTTATTTAAAATTTATTAGCAGATTGTGTATTCTCATTGTAGTAGATCTGAGAGTATTGAGAAATTTATTTACTCATTCATTTAGAAGAACAGATTTGCACAGCATTGGTTATGAACAGAAATATATGATGGAAAAAAGTAATATCAATTAATTCATTGTCAGCAGGATTCTGGCCAGCATCTTTCATTGCAGTTATCATTGACTATATATGTATTTTTGATCCTTTTTCAACATTAAGCTCATCATTACATCTTTCTTATATATTCATTGTAATGCATTATATACAATAGATACAAAAGTATGCATTGGGATTTTAGTTTGCTGTGACATGTACTGTTGTAGTTTTCTTATTTACAGTCTTTTGTTGATTCAGGATAAATACTAATTTTGCTACAGTAAGAAATCTTATATTATGTAGTCCTCTTAAAAACCAATAAATCACAGAATATTAATTTTTTCATCTTGGAGATATTAAAATTGTTGCAACACAGTCAAATGAAGTGACACACCCAGGAGTGTAAAATGGCAGACCCCAGGATTTCAGCTCAGAAGCTGTGCCTATAGTCATTATGTTGTGTTGATTCTATCAGAAAGAGCTAGGACACAAAAGAACACATCTTCTAGATACAGTAACAAGCAAACTTGAAGTCCTGAAAATTGAAAAATCACTCTTCCTTAGGTGAACAGTAAATAATGTGGAAGAAGGATTCCATATTTAAGCCGAACACAAACATATAGATCCATTGCAAACTGCACAAAAATTAGATTTTAGTACTGCAGCCACGGAGTTTGTTGGTAGGCAACACATTTTGTTATCTGTCAGTAGCAAAGGAAATGTGAATGAAATCACATTTCAGTAAAGAAAAAAAATTTCTTGCTGCTCTCTTAAGCTGAATGTTTAAGGAAAAAGAATGACCATGAGTAATGCTCTTGTTTTCTAACATATGCCTCAGTTATTCTCGGGAGAGAATGACAGATTCTACCACAGTTATTGCACTGGAAAAGGGAATAAAATGGATGTAAAATATATTAATGAGGTAGAAATCAGGGGCTTGGTGATAAATTGGGTCTGAAGGATGAGAAAGGAATGAACAACAAAGGGTAATTATTGCTGTCTAGCTTGGGAAACTTACTAGTGAGGGTATGAAGGGGAAAGAACACTTTGGGATAGTTAGAAAAAAATAGTCTATTAAATAAATTTTAATTTTATGTTGAATATGAAGTACCCTGGTTATATATACTTAACTGAAGGAGTTCAGGATGTTATTTATTTATTTATAAGTGATCATACAAACACAGTTGGTATTTTATATGAGATACTGCTTTGATGAAACAGTGTAAAATAGATATTATGAGGGCCCGGGATTTAGCGCAGTGGTTCTGCCGCTTGCTGTGCAAGTGCAAGGTCCCGAGTTCGATCTCGGGTACCAAAAAAACCTCAAAAGATATTATGAACTCATGCTGTGCCTCACTGAGGCCTGAGTTATAATCATAGTTAAGTTACATTAAAAAGTTACTCAAATCCCTATGTATATAATGTTGTTAGGCTACTAAGTTACCATGTTAAAGTAAGAATGAAAATAGATGTAGATGTTCTATGTAAATGCTCAGTGCAGAATTTGAAATATACAGTGAATTTTTGTAATATTATTAGCATTGCATTACATGATAAGAGAAAAAGTTAAGGCTTAGCCAGTTATCAAAGTAACACTGAAAGTAAGTTGAAAAGCAAATACTTGAATCCATGTCAATGAGTCTTAGGTCAGTGCATGAATTATATCTATTGTTCTCATCTGGATTAATGCCATTTCTGGGTCAAATGAGATATAAGGTCTTGGATTTAATGTCATTGAACACAATTCCTAGGAAAGGCAAAATTTGGGAAATGCAAAGAATAAAAAATTGTAAAGCAAATTAAAAATTAGTGTCCAAATATCTGCAAGAACTCTAGAACCTTCAAAGATAATTCAGTCTGTCATAAGGGAGGGGAGGAGCCTTATTGTCAGAAGTGAATGAGATGATGAGTAAGACAATGTTTGGAATGTGTCTGTGAAGGTTTATGGAAGGTCATTGTTAATTTGGGGAAAAACACTAAAAGATATCAAAAACTCAGTGTCAAATGCTTTCTGAATAATAATACAGTACTTAAAAGCAGAGCTGCCTGTTACTGGAGAGATCAGGATTTTTGTCAAGTAGCCAATCTTTAATTGTGATGGAGAAAGAGCCCTTGAAAAATGATTGTTCACATGCCTAAGAGCAAGTTCAACAACAATTTTATTCACAAAGCATGAAAATGCTAATGTTTCATCCTTATTATGAAGCTTCTAATGAAACACTGAAAATGAAATAACAAGACTCCATTCCAATGATAATGACAGAACCTAGAATGAGATGTAGTGATACCACATTTCCAATTCAATTTCTATGAATTAATATTAAATTTTTCAGCTCTCTGCAGGAGTCGAGTGGCTCAATTTAATAGACTTTATTGTAATGTGTTGTACATATTCAGAATTTAAGCTAATGGTTTTTCTACATTTAACCTCTATTTTCAAAATAAAAAAAAGTTTCAAAGGTCCATTTATTAAATTAATTTTGCAGTTTATAGATTAGCATTCTTGGATACTGAAAGTATAATTTATTTAGTTAGTTGCCACAATTTTGTTAGGCTTGCAATATTTTTCTTTGTTGCTTCATCAAACAATTTTTGCACCTTACCCAAAGCTATGAGCTCTAGAAGCTTCTAGAATATCAATCAATTGATAGAAATTTATATTCTAAAGGTAATACTATCCTTGTTTTATAATCCTTTGCCTAATTATGTTTCAAATATTTTTGTGGACTAGAAATTCTATAGGACTGTTATGAATATTATTTTGGGTAACTTTTTTCAAACTTTCATGACAAGCTTACTTCAGAAGAACTCTGATTAAACTGATGAACACTAGCGTGATATAGATGTGAATGGTAAATCTGACTGCAATTTAAAAATATGTTATTTTTAGGTTTTCAGAAAAATCAATAAAATCAGATACTAAATTAACTTACATTTAACACTCAGTAGTATTGAAATTGTATATTCATGTAATATATCTACTACACATAAGTAACAAACACAGATGCATTATTATTAATAAAAGATGTTTTATTCACATTCATTTAGTTTTTGTCTATGGCTTTTTCCTGTTTCAGGATAACTTCCAGGACACCATGCTGAATTTGGTCATTGTGGATTATTAAGCTTCTACTGATTGTGAAAGAAGAGTTGTTTCTCAGAATTGTTCGATAGCCTTGGCAATTCTAAGAACTTACTGTTAAGGTATATTGTAGAACATGCTCAACTGGTATTTATCTGATATTTGTGTTATTAAACTTCATGTTATTTTGGAAACAAGTCCACTGAGATGTAATGACCATTTCCGTTACATCAGATCAAGGGTACAAAGTAGCACATGGCATCACTGTTAATGCTGACTTTGAGGAAGTGTTACAAGATTTGTCCACAATAAACACTCTTCTCTCTTTCTATGTTGTCCTGTCTAGAAGGAAATTACTTTGACAAGATTCTCAGTGGAATAAGAAGTTACATTTGAACTCTGAATGCTGAAATTCTTCCATAGGACAGAGCTGTCTTATTTTTCTATTTTTTATTCAATCATTTATTTTTATAAACAGTTACTCATTTACATAATATTTTGTGTCTAAATACCAGATTGTCTTAATTTTTGGTAGTTCAAACTGTTCTAGCTTTGGCCATTTGAGGACCTTTTCACTTGATTTCTTTGTTCCATTGATATGCTCACACCTCTATAATTCTTTATCTTTTTCTTTTTAAACACTTATTTTCTGACATAGTGAATATTTACTACTTCAGTTGTATAATTAGACACTTTTCCAAGGAGACTTGGCTCCTTTTAATTGGAAAATATTATTGGAAATGAAGAAATAAATGCTGGTGGCTTTACTGCTACTGGTTCTTATTGTTTCTAAGTCCTCTTAGTTAACAGAGAAGGCAAACAAATTGTGTATACTAACTTGTGTATATGAACACATTTATATGTATTTCAAAATGTTAACATCTATATGTATAATAAAATCAGCACGAGTTCATATTGATATTGTACTTGAATTTATTATCTCATGGATCTTTCCAGCTTCCTACTCTTGCTTATATGTAAATACTTGTTCAAATAGTGAGAAATCTAGTTTTGAGGATTTGCCATCTGTTTACTTAATATTCCAATTTAGATCATGTATAGTTGTTAAAGAATCTTTAGCTAGATCTCACATAGAAAATAATTTCACTAACATTATTACAGTCAGTATATATAGAGATATTTGTACCTTTTTTTCTTATATACCCACTCATTCCTTCATTTACTTAAATCATCCTAAAATATTTCTTTTATTTATTTATATATGTTTCTTTCCTCTGAGCCCTTTTCAAGGTCTCATCTCTTCTGTGTCTCCACGTCTTTCTTTTATAGAATGTCAGATAACTACAATCACATATTATGTTGCTTTCCCCAATGAGCTTTTTCAATAAACAATATGCATTTGTTTTATAGATGTGCCTTTGTGATTCCATGGCTTATTTGCTCTTATTGCTAAATAATTCTATTATGGTGATTCAACAATCATTAATTCCATTTCCATATATTTATTTAATTTTTCAATGAAAATAAAACTATTTTAGAGAAAATAATAGGATTCTACATAAGAAAATTATTCTTTTTCTAGATGCTAGAAATCTGAAATAAGTTGTCTGCAGACTTATGTTCACCCTAAATGCTTAAGGAGATAATTTTTTTCATGCTTCTAGTACTGCTGGGCAACATTTGGCTTTCCTTTGTCTGTCTCTACCCTCGAATGATGTTCTCCTTTCATGTAGCTTCACATCATCTTCCCTCTATTCTTGTCAGTCTGTGTTTCTTCTCTTCTTACAAGGCCAAGAGTCAGAATGTCCTAAGACTCCCACTCTATGCCACTCATCTTAACTTGCTATTTTTTTTTTTTTTTTGCTGTACCAGGGATCAAACTCAGGACCTCACTCTTGTGAGGCAGGCACGGAGGCACTGAGCTAAATCCCCAGGCCCTAGCAATTATTTTTGCTATACTATTTCCTTATTTGAGGAAATCTTGAGGAAAGAGTTGTTTTAAATTAAGAGTAATGATAAGTAACATTGATGTAAACATTCATGTCAAAGCTCATGTGTGGACACAATTATTCCAAATACCTGGAAATGCTATCAATTTCCCCAGAGATAATTTAATAATGAAACCTCTATAGGATTAAAAAATGGTTTTAGAATATATCCTTTTGAGTATCTTTTTAGCTAAGATTCATATATGTGTTTTTAAATACCTCAGTATATCAAAGGTAAAGCTATTTCTCCCCAAAAAGAGCACCAAACAAGCTCTCTAATTTGGAGATGCAAATAATAAATATAAAAGGAGTAAGAGGCAATCCTTGATAAAATCACCTGATAATTCTTTAATCAACAGTATGGGGGGGCTAATGTTTTGGTCATTCCTTGTGCTTCTTACATTAAACAAATAAAAGCAGGCCAAACACAAAGAATAAGAATAGGGGGAATAAATTATAGAAAGTTTGAATGGCGGTTTATGTGTTGGGCTTAAATTTGAGAATGACTTTCCAAAACAGTTTACAGTCTTCACGAGAGGCAGGTAAATATCCAGAAAAAAGACCCTTTACAATGAATAAAATATAATAAATTATACCACTTCGAATGGAAACTTATCTGTTTTAGGAAATTTTATTCTTAGTGAACTTTCAGTGTTTAAATAAAGGTTTCAGAAATGCTTGCACTCAAAATATATTTACCAACCTTGAATTTCAAACTGTCCATTAGGAAAAGAGCTCTATGCAAAGAAAATAAATCTTACATGGCTATACTCATTCAAAATATTGTTACATATAAATTTTATAATAATCACATTCATAGAGATAAAGATTTTAAATGTCTAATTACATTTTTAAATATTTCTCAAAGAATAATGTATTTAGAAAATAAGAACAGACATCTTCTAAAAATAGAGAAACACAACAAATGTTAGTGTGTAGAATACAAAGTAAAATTTCCATGAAGATATGTATTAAGTAAAATATGGTTAACTGCAAAGTTCATTATCTGTGTGATGGAATCACACTTATCTCCCCCAAATAGAATAACAGTAAACAATATGAGAAAGACATACTTAAGATATACAGAGATCCATATTTTGCAATTTAGAAATTTCAGAGGTAAAAATTGTGTAAAACAATTCACAGAATATTTAACAATATATAAACTGAAGTAAAAAGAGTGGAAGTGATGGAAATGAAAAAAATGGACAGTACACCAAGTAGAATTACAGTGGTACCTCCATTCATGAGCTTAATTTGTTCTATGATATTGTAAAAGATGGATACATCTCTGACTGTGTGGGAAGGATGACCACTGTTGTATTTGTCATCCAGTGCAGAGTCTGTAAACAAAAACAAATTTTTGCCAAACACTGCTACTTTAGAACCAATTTGTTTGCAAACAAATGCATTTGTGAACTGAAGTACCACTGTAGTTTTAAAATTTTTCATACATATTATTTTAAAAACTCATATAATATAGTTACACAAAGTGATGTAGAGTGTGATGTTTCAATATATTTATATATTATATACTGATCAAATCAGGGTAGTTAGCATATACATTGCCTCAAATATTTATCTTTTATTTTTTGGAGATATTGAAAATCTTTTCTTCTAACTATTTTGAAATATACAGCACATGAGGAGCTACAGCCACACTGCTGTGCAAAAGAACACCATATGTTAGTCTTCCTTCTCATTTATTCACCATCTTTTCTCTACTCCCCCATCCCTCCTTCCCATACCTGGTCAAAATTACTGCATAAACACTTTTGAGAGGAAGATACATTAATAGCCAACAAGTAGTTGAAAAAACGTTCAACATTACTAATCATCAGAAAACAGTAATTACAACAAAAGTTAAATATCACTTTACCCCAGAAAGAATGGCTCTTATTAAAAAATACTAAAGTTAACTAATGCTAGTGGGTATGTGCATTCTTGGTGAAAACCTAATTTGTTGTAGCCTTTATGAAAAACAGTATAGAGGTTCCTCAAATATTTAAAAATAGAACTGCCATATTATCCAGCAATTCCATTACTGAACACTGACTCGCAAGAAATGCAGTCAGTATGTTGAAGAGGTACAGTGTTTGTACTCCCATGTTCATTGTAGCATTATCACAAGAGTCAAGGCATTGAATCAACTGAAATGGCCATTGGAGGATGAATAGATAAGTGAAATGTGTCATATACATGTAATGGAATATAAGCCAGTTATAAAGGGGTTGAATTCCTGTCATTTGTGACAATACAGATGAACCCTGGAGGACATTATATCAAGTGAAATAAGCCAGACTCAGAGATACAAACTCTACATGTTCTCATCTACATACACAGTATGTGGGATCTGAAAAAGAATTGGTCTCCTCGAGGTAGTGAGTAGAATATCCACTACCAAATGCACATACTCTATTTGTGCGCAGTAGGCAGAATAATAATATTGCAAAAGGATTCTTCCTCTAATTTCCTCGTACTATGAATATATAATCTTACCAAAAAAAGGAGATTTACAGACACAAATTAGGTTTTTTAAGATGAGAAAATAATTGAGAAATATCTGAGAAAATTCAATTTAATCATAATATCCTTAAAATTAAAGAATCTCTTTTTTCCAGAGAGATGACTACAGAATATGTGCTGGAGACATGGCATTGCTGACTTGAAGATGGGCCAAGAGGCCCATGAGCCAAGATACTTAAGTTTCTTTTAGAATCTGGAAAACAAAGAAATGAATTATTTTTCTAGAACCTCTAAAAAGAATTACAGTCTTGTCAAAAACCTTACTTTTACCCTCTGTAACCTATGTCTGATTTACAATCTAACAAAAGATTAATAGTAATTGTTTTAGATGTTTTAGGCTCCAAAGTACAGTATAGTATATGTGCCACAGAAAGTAACCTTGTCTGGAATATATATAAGTTACTTGTCTCTATATAAAATTCAAGAATTCATTGCTAGAGAGAAAATGATGAAGAATTCCTAATTTGAGATCGGAAAGTCAATTGCTAACTTCCAAAAGTTTCATTGTTCATGGTGGTGTATATTCATAATCCCTGCAGTCTGGGAGGTTGAGACAGTAGAATTATAAGTTCAAGCCTAGCCTGAAGAGTTTAGCTACTTAATGGGATTCTCTGGATTCTCTGTCTTAGTTAGGGTTCTCTAGAGGAACATAATAATCGTTATATATATACATGTAATTATATGCCTCTATACACAACATGATTTATTAGAAAGGCTGACAGGATCAGGGGCAGAAGAGTTCACTATAACCATCTTTTGGATTAGAAACGAAGGAATCCACAGTGACCATCTGTGAAATGGAGATGACACAGGATCCAGGAGCCGCAAGGACTAAGAAGATGGAAGTCACTGTAGAAGACTGATCCAGGGTGAAGCACCTGGTAAAGAGATGGCGGGCCTGGAAGCTCTCTGCAGAGGCCTGTGCAATCTTGAATTGGAAGATTAAAGAAACTGGAGACAGGTGTCCAAAAGCAATGGCGAGGACTGGAGCTGCTCCAAAGAAGAAATGCTTCATTCTTCTTTCCCTTTTTATTTTGTCAGGCCACAAGCCTATTGGTTGGTTCTATCCACCACTGGAATGGGTTTTCCTCCTCAGCTTGCCTACAAATCAGCCATCCACACACACACACCCTGAATGTGATTCACTGATTTAAGTCAAGTTATTTCATTCCAGTTCACAGTCACATTCTGTCTCTAAAAGAAATTTTTAAAAATACAACTGCTCAACTACCGGTACTGTAAAAATTTTTCAAAAATTTAAAAATGTCATTGTCAACATTGAATAGATGTCAGGGGATAAAGTACAATAACTTCTAATTTTTTCTGTATTTTTTAACTTTAGATTTAACATGTAACCTATTACACCAGTAAGACACATTATATTCATATGAAATTTCATGAGAAAGTGGGTTTTTTGTACCAGGAATCGAACTCAGGACCTGGTGCTTGTGAGGCAGGCGGCAGAACCACTGAGCTAAATCCCCAGGCCTCATAAGAAAGTGTTTTAACAGAAATTTCTAATATTGTCCAAGTATATTGCCAAAAGTAAAAACTAGCTGCACATTTAATGTGGGTGTATCTTCCTTATGAAAACACAGACACACACAAAATTCAAGGAATTCATTTGCTTCTTCTGTTTTTCTTTTCAGCATGTTGGTTATTGTTGTTGTTACGCTTGCTCAGTAGGTCTTTTTTTTCCCCTTAAATTCTTTTATTGGTACATTTTAGGTATGCAATACATTACATTTATCATTGGGTGCTTATACCTGTACATGACATATCTTGGTTTGTATTTTTTCCCCATTACCTGTGTGCCCTTCCCTATTTACATAGACATCATTTCCATTTTTTTTTCTTTTTTCATAGTTTTTCCTTTCCCTCCTTTCCTTTCCCCTTCCCCTCCCTTCACCCCTTCATCTTTTTTTTCTATTTCAAATTATCAATTATTCATTTTAATCATTTTAACCCTTGTTTACACTATCAGTTGCTCACACTGGAGAAACTATTCAGTGGCAGGTAGAACTTGCAGTACAACCCTGCAGAATTCAAGCCTACAAGACAGGGAGCTCAACTTGGGACTTGCAGCCAGAAATCTGGCTGAATCTCATGGGTCTGCAACTGGTTTGCTGAGACTCATTGACTTATATCTGGATACTGCTACTCATTCTGTCCATTGTGACAACAGAGACATACCCTGAAAGAGGCCCGTCATTTTCACTCAGTAGGTCTTAACAGTCTAAAGGCAGAATCAGATATGCGAAGCTTTGCCCTTTTTCAGAAGCAGTGTCTTCCCTGAGGAATTTTCCTCTCTTCCTACTTTTTCGGAAGCAACTAGTGTTTTCCCTGTCCTTCTTTCTCTATAAATCTGGGGTGTCCTAAGTGATGAAATTCCTTTGTCACAGCCCAGTGGATGTGATACGCACTTTAGCTGTATCCATCTCAAGCATACTGCTTCTAATGCGATAGGATGTAGGCTTAGGACATTATTTCAACTGTTTTCTCTCTTTCATTACATGCTTTCAGAGGCCTCTCACTTCCCCTCATGTTCTGTTACTCTGGTGTCACACACAAGTAATAGCACCATGCTGGTGTTGAGAGCTTATTATAAGGAATGGCTAGAAAAAAATGACAATTAAAGCATAATATCTAATTCTCCATATTTTACTTTACCTCATCTTGATCAACTCAATAGATGTTATTTGTATCTTATTCATGGAATATCTAGAGAAAGAGTGATATTGACCTGTTTCATGGGATAAAAATCATATATGGTATGTTGTCTGATAGTAATGCACCTAAAACTGCAGCAAGAAAAATAGCAAATTTGAAAGTTTCATAGAACACCTCTAGTTAAAGCGAATGTCAAATAATGTCATAATATAAACCATGAATATTTAATGGATGATACTGAAAATACATAGCTGCTCATTGCTGATTGTTTTTGAAATGTTCTTTATTATATACATTTTGAATATGTTTAATAGAGCTTGAAAATAGCAAAAAATGACTCACTTTTCATGAACACCAAAGTTCAAAAGGTTTGTATTTTGCACATTGTTTATATGGATGGTAGCACATAAAAGCAACGATAGAAGGGAATAAATCAGAGTGCTTATTATATTATACAATTTCCAATTAAATAAACCACAAAACTAGAACTGCAATTCAAAGAGTACTTGCCATTTTGCTCAAGTAGTACACCTTGCAGTCAGCAAGTTGTTTATTTTCCATGTAAATTGCTTTCCTGAGTGCTCTAACAGCATGTATTAAAAATAAACAAATACATGAACAGAAACCTCAATAAACATGACTTAAAACAGTGGAAACTCAGATTGAAATATTTTCAGAAATTACTTTTAGTCTAGCTCACATAAAATGCTCTTTAATTCCACTTTATTGCATTTTGAAATGTGCTGTGGTGTAACCACTAAAAGAACTTCATAATAGATATTGAATTGAATAATATTAGAAATGCTGATTCAACAGTACTTTTTATTTTTGACACTTTGTTAAGTTCTAGATGATTAAAAACATGGGATATTAATCAAAATATATCTAGTTTTAAAACACTCATTGATTTACATTTTCATTATGTAAAAAATACATTTAAACTTAGTAAGTGAAGGTTCACTAAGATTATCAAGTAACTCCTATCTAAAATGTGCTTTATTTAAAGTTTAAACAAATATAAGAATAAATTTTCAGGGTAAAACTGTGCTTTGGGAGAGTGAAAGGTTTCAATACGAGTGTAATAACTTCTGAATATCTAAAATCTAAAGGTTCATGTTTAAAATGTTAAAAGGATTAACACATTTTCAGTGTAGATGTTATTTGGAAATTTCATTTAAAATGAACATTTTAATTTACAATCATTTAAATATACATGAAAATTATGGAGAAAAAACAGTTATAAATCCTATGCAATCTATTATTAACATATTACATTAGTTTAGTATATTTTGGCACAATTTCAGACAAAATATATATATAACTTTTAATTAAAATCCATACTTCAATCAAATTTTCTTTATTTTTACCTAATATACCTTCTTTTTTAATCACTCCCATATTGTATTTTATCATCCTATCTTCCTCATTTTCTGTTGACTATGACAGATCATCAAACTTTCCTTGTTTTAGATGAACTTGAGAGTTTTAAGAGAGTTGGTCAGATATGTTATATGAATTTACATTTGTATGCTTTTTCCCTTATGATTAGAATAGATGTGTGTTTGGGGGAGTAGGACCAAAGGAGTAAGGGGTTACTAGATCACAACATATTAAGATACACAGTATCAGTAGGATTTATCATTATTAATGTGAACTTTGGTCATTTGGCTAAAGTAGTATTTATAAGGCTATTCAACTCCAAAATTAAATTTTGAGTAGAAAAGAGAGTCAGTGTGTTAAATTCACACTTAATGGAGTTAGAGTTATATTTCTCATCCTACATGGAGATATATCAACATATTTTTTGGAATTATTCTCTACAAGAGATATGTCTCTCCTCCATTTTCATTGTCTTTTTAATCATGAATTTATATCAGTGTGGGATCATTCATATTTATTTAATATCATGAGTTATAATCTATTAGTTTGCCTATTTCATGTTCACATTCATCCAGCTTTCTCCATTGGGAAAAATTTTATCTGGCTGTTCAGTTGCTTTTACAACTTATCTGTGTGTGTGTGTGTGTGTGTGTGTGTGTGTGTGTGCACTTTCTTTACATGCGGCACTACAAGATAATTCAGGCTCATTTTGCACAACTCTTATCCCAGTCTAAAAGATCAGATATTAACCCACAGCATTTTTTTCCTTAAATTCTTTTATTGGTACATTTTAGGTATACAATATGTTTACATTTGTCATTGGGTGCTTGTACCTGTACATGATGTATCTTGGTTCTTATTTTTTCCCCATTCCCTGTCCTCCCTTCACCCCTGCCCCTTTGGATCTTTCCCTATTTCAAATGATCAATTATTCATTATTAATCCTTTTAATCCTTATTCACACTTTCAGTTTCTCACACTAGAGAAACTATTTGGTATTTACACATGTGTGTCCTATTTATTTCACTTAAGAGTATGGCCTCAATATGCATCCATTTAGCTATAAATTTAATTGAAGAATAATATCAGAAACCCAAAAATTGAGTGTCGGGTATGATCATTGCTACTAGCTGGTCATTAATAGGTTTTTTAAGTTAGAGAAGAAAATATATGTGCATATGCAAACCAGTATAAATACATATCATTTAAAAAATCTATTTGTATATGTAAATCTATCTTCATATGTAAATCTATTTGTATATAATGAAAACATGACTTCAGACTGACATGCCAAATTCTAATCCATTACTACATGAACAATTGTATTCACCTACCCTAGTTTATATGTGGACACTTAACCCATGAGGAATCAAATTCCAATCATTTGTTGTTAATTTACTTAATTTTTCTTTTGCAATATACATATATAGCAGTATCAGAATTGTTAGTATGTGCCATGTAGGAATAAATATCAACTGCAGTACAATGTTTGTGTACCACTTCTTATACCTTTAGAAATAATTTCCAAAGTTATTTAAATCATCAACTTTTCCCCTCAACTTCAGTGAGATTGTTTCATACACTTATAATATTCTTTTGATAAAATTTGAATTTAAATCTCTGATCACTTAACCTTTTATTTATCAAATTTGTGTTTATTAAGAGTCATTCTCCTCTCAATAAAACTGTTTGAACCTTGTATTGTTATATATCCATTTTAAACAATCATTAGGATAGTTTCCCGGCCTAAGGCTGCATATATTTAATCTGTCCCTCACATAAACAAACCTCTCTCCTGATTAGTACTCATCTCTTTAACTTTTTCCCCAAAATGTCATTTAAGTGGAATCTTATGGTATGTAATCTCTCTGATTTTTTTTTAACATAGAAATATGCATTAAAGGTAAGGCCTAGTAGGAGGAGGTGCGTCCCTGGGGGCATGAAATTTATATCTCTCTCCCTCCTCCCTTGATCTTTCTCTTTGTTTCTCATCACCATGCCATGAGTTCTTTCTCCTCTGCCATGCCACCCTGTCTTGAAACCAGCTAACTATGGACTGAAACTTCTACAAACTGTGAGTCAAAAATAAACTTTTTCTCCTTGAACTTGGGGATGTCACTTATTTTGTCCTGATAATGAAAAAATAACTAAGATAGATTTGGGTACCAGAGAAGTGCATTCATTGCTATTATTCTAACTGGTCATGTGGATCAGGAGCTTTTGGAACTGACTTGCAGGAGGTTGGAAAGATTTGGAGATGTTGGGGAAGCAGCCTTAGAATGCTGTAAGCTGAACCTAATGGGAGATTCTTGTCAGACCTCAGATGACCAGAATCCTGATCAAAATGTAGTGGTAAAGACGAGGCTCAGGAGGTTTCAGTTAGGAACAAGGGCTGCATAGAAAAGCATAGAGTCATTACACTCCAGGCCATGTGTCATGCTTTAGTAGAAAATCCATCTGCATTTTGCTTCTGTCCAGAGGCTTTGCAGTAGCCTGAGACTAATTAATCTGGTGGAAGAAATTCCAAAGCAGTCTAATGAGTCTAATGTTGAGGCAGTGGCATGGCTACTCTTGGGGTTTTAGCCAGATCTATGTTGAAATCAAGAGGAAAGGGCCCCACAGAATGATTTAAAATTTTGAGTTTGAGCAGAAAGAAAGCTCCACTAAAGTTATGGGCTGCAGAGGTAGCAGAAGAACATATGGTTGCTGAAAAAAGAAACAGACTAATAGAAAAGATGGCCTGAGGGCATCAGGACTCTAATCTTTGCTACCTCAAAATTGCAAGGATGAAAGGGGATTTAGCTCAGTGGCACCGCGTCGGCCTTGCAAGCACGAAGTCCCGAGTTCGACTCCCAATACCAAAAAAAAAAGTTATTAAAGCCTAATCAAGGTTTCCCTATAAAGATTCACATGACTCCTAACTTACACCAATATTATGTATATTTCACAACAGGAAAAATGAAGCATTTCTTTGTATCATATGACTATTACTCTATATTATATGATTTTGTAGATCTAGGCTTCTGAGTGAATAAAATAGGCAAGCACAACACTGTAAGTGCTTCTCAAATGCACAACTAAAATTAAATGAGTTGTCAAATAAGATGCTCATTTTAAATTTTTTCCGCATTAAGGTTCAGTTTTAATGATGATTACTTCTCTTTATATATTCTTCTGTTAGTACAATACAATACTTAGGTTTTTAAAAATGTATTGGATATTACCTACAGATGTTTAAAAGATCTTAATTACAGAGGAAAAAAAACTCTGGGTTGCCGACAGATGTCTTTTATTTTCTATTTCCTTGTTAGTCTTGTTACATAGCTGGCAATGATTTCTAGCTGCTGTATCAATTCAGAGGTCTACTGACAAAGGAGAAAATATTATTTCTATTTGAATCATTCTGCTTCACACCCATTTGTTCCAACTTTTATGCTCAATCTATGAATTCTGTCCATTTCCTTGTTTTGCTGTCAATACCAAATATCAAAGTTCTCAACGACTCAACTCAACATTATTTGCTCATTAGTCACTACTAATTATTTTAATTGTCTTTAATTTCATAGAAATAAAAAATCACAAATTTTAATTTCCTAAACTAATGTTTTATAATACGTATCTAAAAATTTGCATCATAAGGGTTATGTGCAATTAAAAATAGTAGACTATATTTTAAGCTCTTTAAAATGGTGGGGAAACTATTTTTAAAACATACCGACAACTAGAATAAATACTATAAACAAATGATAAAAGGAGAAATGCATTTTACATTCAATCTATGGATTCCCAATTATGTTAGTTATATTTTTTCCTGAAATGTTGCTAAACATGAGAAGTAATTAACATTTATAAACACTATGACATGTACAAACACTTGTTCTTATCTTGAAATTCTGCTAATTTATTTATGGCCCGTGATTTCTATAGGAAGTTAAATCTTTTTATTCCTTCTTTAAAATAAACTCACTGAACTTGTGTCAATGAAATCTGCTACTACATAAATTGTATAGCCACACTTTTTCTTTTGCTTCTCAATCTTCTTCCTAAATAAATATAGCCCCAGATAATAAAATTCAAACAGAACACAATGTCTCATTGTCATTCTCAAAAGAGCATTTAGTACTTTTTCCATGTATGATATAGTTTGATAAAGGAGCAGGGGACTGTAGCCTAAAAATGGTGATGAATAATTTAATTATCGAAAAATTTTCCTGCTATCTTCAGGGTTTGACGTCTCTCTTGCAGCATGTTTATTGTGTGTCTGTACCAGAGATTCACTGTAATAGACCCTCCATTGATGAGATAGAAGTGAAGGCTAAATCAAGGGCACTGGCTATAACTGTTGCTTATACCCTAGAGTACATTTATGTAAGTCATTGTGTGTACGCACATAACGGTTGCTCATGAGCCCAAGTGTGCAAGAGTATTCACACTAGTTATTAGAGTGAGTAGCTTGGAGGAATGCAGAAGTTTCCTTATTCCAAACTGAGGTAGTACTAGGAAATGAACAAGTTTTAATTTTTATCAGTAACAATTATAAGAATTGGGAAGCATTGTCTTTAATAACTATGACTCCAATTTGCATATGGCCATGTAAACTGTACCTGCAAATCTTTTTTTTGGTACCTGGGATCGAACTCAGGACCTTGCTCTTGCGAGGTAGACGGCAGAACCACTGAGCTAAGTCCCCGGCCCAGTACCTGCAAATCTTGATGCTGCTTCTTTTGCCTTAATAAATTGATTTTCATTTTCATTATAGAGAGAAAGTAAATTGCTATCTGAAATGAAACTATAGAAAAAAGGGGGGAAACAAAATTTATAAATTATAAATACATTTGAATTTCTTTGAAAAAAGAAGCCTGATAATGTGACACATAGTATTTTTTAAAAAGCAATGTACTTTTAAGAGAAATAATGTTATTTATTAGCTATTATTTTCAAAACCATAAGTTTGCAATTATGGGACTTGCAGTTACTTTATGAATTTCAATAATTTTAATTTTGAATTAAAATGAAAAATAAAGGAATTAAGTTCTCATTGTTGTCTTATGTACTTATATACATAGAAATCCTTACATGTCTCAAATGTTACTAGAATAAATTTAGAGCCCAGAATAGTGAAGTAAAATTATGACCCATTTCATTTCTAGAATTATATATGTATTTTCAAAAGCATTAATTCTCTATTATATACTGGAGATAGAATACTATAGTCAGTGCTGAAAAGGGCACATTGGTAAATTCCTATATTAGATACATTGCTTGTATAAATACATACATGATATATTCTGCAGTTTTGGGACATGCTTATTATTTAGGAAGTGTAGAGATATTTCCTGCTTGTACAATTTTCCATTGTTCTTTCCTTTCCAAAATAACATTATTTCTTTCTCCTCATAAGTAAAACTATCAAGAATCATACCACTTCCATTTTTTTTGCTCTTGAAGCAACTATATTTAATTTTAGTAATTTTAAAACTTAATTTTTTAGTTAAGAATTTCAAGTTGAAATACCACCAGTGCTGTTGCCATCTAAATGAAATTATTACAAATATTAGAAAATGAACACATTTTACAAATATTAAATTTTAAAAATGAAAATAATCTTGTATTTATGGGTGTATCATATTGAATTACATGGTGTCTTTCAAAACAGTTTTCTGCCATTATTTTAGACTTTTTATCTTTAAAATTCTGTCACCTAAATGAGTTATTAGATATTGTTTTAAGTACTGCAAATTCATAAAACAATCATTATTTATTTCCATTTTTGCATAAAGAAGTTCAAAATTAGAGGTTAAGCAACAAAATTAAGATTAAAGGAGTTGTTCTGTGGTACTGAGAAATGAACTCATGGCCTTCTCACTAAGCTATATTCCTCAACTTTTTTCCTTTTTTCTTTTGAGACAGGGTCTCACTAAGTTGTACAGTTGCCTAGGCTGGGATCTAGCTTGCTATCCTGTTATTTCACCCCTGTGCTACCACATCTGTCCATACTTCTATTTCATGTACATTTTGAGAAGAATGTGATTAAAACACTTGTATATCAATATTTTTGATGCAGTCGTGGAAGTAGACCAAATCTAGTGGCAATTTGGTATTTCTGTACCCAAGCTCTAAAACATATGTGAGAAGTGACCAGACATTACAGAGTAATTTTGAATTCAAAACCAATGTTTGGCAAAGAAAATAACACGTCATTAATTGTAAAAGCCAAAGTTTGTCTAAAATTATTTCAAATTATCAAAGTTTTTCAAAATGTTAAAGAAAATAATTGCAATGTAGTTATAATTTTATTTAAAAATTACTATGTACTTTTTTAGTTTAAAGATATTATTAATTCATTCAATAAATGTTTACTGACCAGCTTCTGTTTGTAATGTGATCTGGCTCACAAAGCACTCCACCTGTTCATTACCCACCAGGACATACAGCTATTTTCTAAATGGCCTAGAAAATAAAGTGTTTTATGCAAATACAGAAGAAGATATGGTTATTACTGATGTTTTTCTACATATAAAATGTGTCTAGAATAAAGCATACAAAGTAAAATCTATGATTGCATCTATAATTAGGCTATTATCCGTCTTCAGAACACTAAGTCTGAGTCAAACTTTTAGATATGTACAGTGCAACAGATGGTCCTTAACAATGTATTCTCTATTACAAGAAGCATTCTACATATTACAATATTTTGAATTATGTCCCAAGTGATCTTTAGGGAATGAACCTGATTTTATATTCATGTTAACCACATCTGCTTTCAACAAAAAAATTCAAAAATAGTTTTTTGCTTAAACTGAAATTTACAAAGCAAATATCAGAGGTGTAGTCTGACTCACTGTAAATTATAATACTTTCTAAGACTATGTTTATTTATCAGTTTGATAAAATACAACAAAATAACAATCTTGATGAAAATTTTTCATAATAATCACTTTCTATCGTGATATTTAATATGAAAAAGAAAATTGTTCATATTGAAGACCTTTTAACCCAGTAATCATAGAAAATGTTCCAGAATTTTCACATTCACAATCTTTCCTAAACATTTTGAAATATTTATTTTCTTAATGACTGAAATTAATATATGAATTCATTGAAGATTTACTTTCTTGAATGTTACTAAAAAGCATTTTACATTTAAATGGACATCTTCCATCAAAATCAGAAAAACATTAACAGATTTTTCTTAGTAAACAAACTACATTTCCATAGTATTATAGTTTAAAAATGCCTTTCCAGATATAATTGCAAAATAACACATCTTGAATGTAGAACTGGAAAAGAACAACAGTGTTGCAAATATGAAGTTACAAAACATTGCCATTTTAACAAACAATGAAAATGAAAGTTTCCCAATTGGACCTTAAATGTGTGCTACTGTGTGGTTAAAAATAAACATCTCATAAGTAGAAAATGTTGTCAACAAAAAAAATGATTTGGCCCAATCCATTTAGTCGAGTTTTCTGTCTCCTTAGAGTTTCCTGCTCTCTTAAGATTCCTTCCCGTGACCTTACCTCTATGAAAGACAAATGAGTGTGTCAAGAAGCCTTGCCAGTCACTTTTTGCACTCTCAATGAATATAAAAAAGAATGAATATAAAAAGAAAGAAAATAATGTTTATGTATTCTAAATGAACTCGATCTTTCAAACTTTCAATCTGCTCATAATGAATAATAAATATTGCATTTCTCTAGTACTAATACATTTGTCTTTTGCTGTATTTTCAAATAGAAAAAAAAGGATCAAGTTCAGTTAATACACTGTAACTCTACAATTAAGTATCCAGAAATTATCTAAAGCATGGAAATATGTCCTTGAACTGTAATTATCTAAAGTTCGTTCAGAAGTAGTTATAAGTAGTTTGTTAATCTCTAGGAAGTATTGTAGATTAGTTCTGGCAAATTTGCACAAGCTCACATCAGAATCGTGATCCTCCTGCCTCAGTGTCTCAAATTACTAATATTCCAGTTATGCAGCACCTAGGCTGCAAACGCTAACCTTTGATTCAGGCATTTAAATAATCTTTTGCATGATGTCAAGTTTAAGCTGAAGATTTTTGCAGGGACAGTTTCTATCATTTAATTATTTTAAGATGAGAGAGTCAAAATTTAACTGATTAAATACAGCTTATTTATTATTAAATGCTGGCTTCACAGAGACCTTTTTCTTGAAAATTTATCTCCACTGATTGCCTTTTTTCCACTGCTAGATCATGATTTTCCTGTTGTTTCTGGATCTGTCCTCCCTTTTCTGTTCCTCGCCAATCCTTTAAGCCCAAGTTCTTGTTTGTGCAGATAATTGAGTTGTGCCAACCTCATCTCTCCTAGTGAAACATGAGATTTTCAGCAGGTATCCTTCTGTAGGAAATCATCATGTTAACTGCTTTATGTTATAAATAACTACAGTGATTATTATCACTTTTATTATTACATATAATTTTGATTTTTACTCAGAAATATTCAACAGATATTGAATAGAAGATTAAATCTTCTAATAATAGAATAATAGAAATCATTCTTTGGAAATATTTCTTGTAATTTTTATTGCCCCAGAAGAAGTAGATGGCACTAATACCAATGGCTTCTGAGTTGTGCAGAATACTGAATAGTACTGGAAAATATGAGACTCTGGGTATTATTACAGGAACAACAATATGTGATATTTATAATTATATAAGGAATGTTTCAGCTGAGTTGTTTGTTGTAATGATTTTCCTAAGAAGAGCTACAAATGTTTTATCCTTTAAACTTATAAACATATGTAATTGTTCCTCAGGCAGACAATTCATTGGTAAAATTTTAATTGGCTGTATTAATAATATGGTTGTTCTACTCAGTAGAGAAAAGTCCTTGTCAATGGGTAAGATAAAGTAACACCAGTTGTACACCTGAATGGAAAGATGAAACGTGGCTGTCAATATAGGTGAAGATTCATTTCATCTCCTGCTGCTCACCTCATCCTGTGTGATCTGGCTCCTAACAGGGATTGGGGGCCCTGATCAAGAGCACAGAACAAAAATATCACCTAAGTGCAAATATTTCTTCTTCATTATACTTCATTTTCATTCTTGTTTTCTACTTGAACCTTCTTAGCTTTTAAATGCTGTTTTAAAATCAGTTTTTTAATATCCATCTACATATATCTCTACCTTTTGATGTAAGGGGTTTATGGTAGGTAAGATACTTGTTAGAAATATGATGTATAAGCACAGTTAATTATAGTCCTTTAAGAATGAGATGAGAGACTGGATGCAATGAACTGCTAAGTATATTTTGCATTAATTATATCATATAATCTTTGTAATAAAACTAAAACATATTATTTTAAACAAAGTCATGATATCTCATAAAAGTTACTTTTGTGGCATACACCAAATATGCCATTAAATTCTCTCTGCTCTTGCAGAAGATATAAGATGGAAAGAGTTCCGCTGTTCATAGATCAGCAGAGTTAATAGTAAAATGACCATGTTATCAAAAGCAATGAACAGAGTCAATGGAATCCCTATTAAAATACGTATGGCATTCTTCTTAGGATGAAAAAAATCCTAACATTTGCATGGAAAAACAAAAAGTGACTAACATTGAAAGCAATCTTTATCAAAAAGAGTAATGCTGGAGGTATCACAATACCTGATTTCAAAATATACTGCAGAGCCAAAGAAACAAAAACAACATGGTACTGGTTTAATACCAGGTGTGTACACTAATTGAAACAGAATAGAGAACAGCAAAATAAACTCACATAGCTACTGCCATTTGATTATTAATGAAGACCAAAAATGTCCATAAAAGAAAAGTCTCTTTAGGAAAACAGATTATTCATATGCAGATGATTGAAACTAGATACCTCTTTCTCACTTGTACAAAAACCAACTCAAATGACTCAAAGATCTAAATATTAAATTTTAAACTTTGAAACTACTTGATGAAAACATAGGGGAAATAATTCAAGATAGAGACACATGCAAAGAGTTCCTGCATGGAAATCTAGCAGGTTAGGAAATAATAGCAAGAAATGGCAAATGAGATTACATCAAGTTAAAAAGCTTCTGTACATGCAAAGGAAACAACTGAATAAAGAGAAAGCTCACTGGATGAGAAAAAATCTTCACTAGTTACTTTTGAAACACAACATTAATATTCAGAATATATAAAAGACACAAACAACTTCAAAAGAATAAATAATGTATCAAAAATGGGCAAAGATGCTGAAAAGTCATTTCTCAAAGGATGTATAAATGGCTTATAAATATATGGAAAAAGTACTCAACAAGTTTAGCCCCGAGAAAAATGCAAATTGAAACTATATTGAAGTTCTACCTCATACCATTCAGAATGGTTATCATCAACAATACAAAAAAAAAAAATGTTGAAGAAGGTAACTTTCTATTCCTAAGGGTAATGCAAATTATTTCAGCCCCTATGGAAATCAGTATGGAGGTTTGTCAAAAACCAGAATAGAACTATTATATATTCAGCTATACCAGTTGGTGGTATATATACAAAGGAATTAAAGTCATACTATAGAGATACCTGCATTTGTGTGTTTATTGTAGTACAATTCACAATGACCAAGATATGGAATCATCTAGTTGCCTACCAAGGGTGAATGGATAAAGAAAATGCAGTATATATATACACAATGGGGTATTACTCAGCCATAAAGAAGGAAAAAATTATGTGATTTGTGCAAAAAGAGATGAAACTAGAGATCATGTTAAAAAAAATAAGCCAGAAACAGACAGACATATATCATAAGTTTTCCTAATGTGTGTAATCCAGGCAGAAACGACACAAAAGTAAAAGGCAAAATATTAAGAGGAAGAGGATCAGAGGAGTTTCTGGGAAGAGAAGGTGATGGGGGAATGGGGATAATTATGTTGTATAAATGAAAGAAAATGTCACAGTAAAGCTTAACATTTTGTATAATTAATATGCATGTATAAAAAAGGAGGAAAACATATCTTTCCTGTTTTTTTTTTTTAACATATATCTAGATCTACAGCACTTTATCATCACCAGCTTGGTCAAAGTGATCACTGTTGCTGACCTGGAACATTATAGTGTTCTACTCCTTCCAGACTGCCCCAGAGAGACTATGATCAACAGAGCAGAACACTGAAAGGTAAATTCAGACAAGTCAAAGTGCAGTTCAAAATTCTGAAATGTCTTCCCATGTTAGCTGGAAGAAAATATGAACAAGTTATTATCATTTACTAGGAATGATATGACTTTTATCTCCATTTCTTTTGTCTTTGCTTTCTACAACTTTGTACCTAGATCATTCTGTCAACTCATTGGTGTTTTGGTCTTTCTCAAATGAGCTACTTATATGTTGTTTGTGCAAAGATAGAACTTTTACAAAAAGGAAAGTACCAAGAGATGGAGGGAAGGAGGAGGGAAAGGGGAAAAGGATACAGAACAATTAGAATGTGTTATATACAGATATTGATTCTCTACAATGAAGACAACCATTATGCACTGCAAACATGTATTAATGAAACATTTTTGCTCAAAAAATTATACTCTCAAAAGATTTTTCACTACTACTAATTTATGTACCCAGGACTTAATTCTTCACCATATCTCTTCAAAGGAATTTATTTCAAAGTTTTAAAAAATCTAATCTTAATTATAAAAAGGAGGAAAATAGATGAAAGGATTTTCTTTCACCATGGAAGTGTTTCTCATATTTCCATAAAGTTTAATACCTCCTTTCTTCAAGGATTTGATTCATGGTTATCTGGGAAACATTTCACTTTTTCTCTTCAACAAAATAGAAACCCGTTTTCTAGATTTCAATGATTTCTTTACCTTTTTCTTCCAGTAACTTTTATTATCAGTAGTAAACGATAAGTGATTTTCTATTTATTTGTTGTATGCCCTTCTGAGTAGAATGTAAACTCCAAAGGGGATGAAGATACCATTCACTAGTATGTTCTAAGAGCCTAGCACAGAGTATATTTGTAGTAGGTAAACAATAAGTAAGTTTTAAATTAATCCATGTTTCACTCCTCACCAGATGTTCAGTCTAAAATAGCAAAAGTAACACTAATAAATAATACTTTCAATACTATTAATATTGTGAAAATAGTATTTCAGAAATGATTTTATTTTACAAATATAGCCAATGTTATATAAAAGCAGGTGTTCGTGGGATTCTGGGAAATTTTTCTCAGTCTTTAAATGAGAGAGAACTCAGGAGAGACTACTTCTTTTTGCTTTCATTCTGTCTTTTTGAAGAGCAGTATCTGAAAAAGTCATCATCTTATAGGTCTTAACCTCCCATGAACATTGTGCATCTCACACAGGAGTGATGGAAAGAAATGGAAAGAAATTTGATGTCACTTTTGAGATTATAAATCAATCATTTTTAGGATACTTGATTTAAGAGGTCTTATTACATGAGATAAAATGTTTTTTTGATTGACTTTGAATTATAGCACTCCAATTTGTGACCAATATATTGCTCTCCTATCATCAAAAGTGGAGTCTATTTCTCCACCCCATGCGTCAGTTTCCATGTGATTAGCTTTAGCCAATTCCATATCACAGGTGTGACAAAAGCAAAACTCTGGGGAATCAGGGCTTTCTTAATACCACATTTGTACATCTATAGCCAATATGGGAGCGAATACAAGCTACTCTACTTGATGATGACAGCCAATGATAAAAAATACAATCTTTACCGTTGAATCAGCTGGCAGTCAACAACCACATATGAAAGCCTTCCACTGCTAGCTGACTATTTATGCATGAAGCAGCCCCCATCACCAGCACATGCACTGCCTAGCTGACAAACCCAAATTGCTTTTCCACAGAATTGTGAGCTAACCAAGTGTGTATTACACTATCCACACCAAATCTAAATGATACAGGATCTTGACTGTGTCAAAGTAGGATTTACTTCTTGTCTTACATAACCGTCCTTTCCATCCTGTAAATTATAATGATAATCCTGGTATCAGCAGTTTTATATTCCAAAGTTACATACTTACCTAAAGGTAACATTAAATTGGATTGAATGAGCATAATAAAAAATACTAAAGTGAGTATGTTCTTGCTGGTTATGTGCAGAAGACAGACTAGGCTGCATTTCCATACTGAGAGAATTCCACTTGGTAAATGTCACAAAGACAGTATGAATAAAGTTTAGAAACAATGCTATAGTTATATTCCTCACTTTATTTCTTTTTCATGGTGCTGGGGACTAAATCCAGGGCTTTGCACTGAACAATATCTCCAGACCCCTTAATTTCTATTGCTAAAACATGTTTATGTGTTAAAAAAAATACCTTCATTTAATGCATTATACCCAACTGGACTTGAACTATCACTGCTTTTCAGATTTCCTTGTACACAAATCCTTGTTTTTATAGATGAGATGACATCCTGTAAAGAAAACTGCCTATGTGCATAAACACTTTGTCCTTTGATAAACTTGCTGACCTGTAACAAAATTACAAAAGTCAATGTTAAACATATGGAATAATTCATGAGCTTTTCAGCACATTGATCTTGTGGTTTTTTTCCCCCAGAGAGGCTGACATGCTCACTGATGAAGGCAGGCCACAAATCTGCCCGTACTACGTGGGCACTGCCCTAGCCCTCCTCTCTGGCTTGCTGCAGATTCACTGATATTCCAACGTGATTAAATATCTTTTACTTAGTTTCGTAACTGCTTTGCCCAGCTAAATTCTCAATTCTTAAGGTGTTATCTTACTTGCAGGGTAATTATTCCTTCCCATCTCAGAATAAGTCAAATAGAATATTCAGCTTGGGTCAGAATCTGTCAGTTGCCAAACTCTTTAGACCTATTAGATTTGGAATCTACATAATTAAACGTTGAATTAAATATTACACATTCTATAATTTCTAACAGTGGAGAGTGTCATACCAATATATCTCTAAATGCAATGATAAATATTTGAATAAAATAGGAAATGATGTAAATTACAATAGCAAGTTATATATACATTATATGTATGTCAGAATATTAGGGAATAATTTTGTTTTTAATTTCTTAATATCTTTATTCCTTCTTTAGACATTTCCAATAGTACATATTTTTATAAATTTAGAAATTCTTTAAAATTATCTTTAAAAGCTCATCTTTATAGCTTCTTTAATAAATGGTGCTGGAGAAACTGGGTTTCAACTTGCCAAAGATTAAAACTAGAACTATATTTTTCACCAAGCACTAAACTAAAATCAAAATGAATTAAGATCTAAATATTAAAATAGAAGCACTGAATCGGTTGGAACAGAGGTTAGGTAGAAAGAACTCTTAAAGATATTGGTGTAGAAAAAGATTTTATGAGCAAAATCTCAGTTGCCCATGAACCAGCACAATCAACAAGTGGGATCTGTTCTTATTAAAAAGCTTCTGCACAGCAAGAGAAACAACCAGCAGTGTAAAGAGACAACTCACAATGTGGGAAAAAATCTACACTTGCTGTTTCTCAGACAAAGGTCTACTATCTCAAATCTATAAAGAACTTTAAAAAAATCAGACCTCCCAAATTTAAAGACCCAATATGAAAATGGGCATCTGAAATGAACAGACATTTCTCACACAAAGAAGTAGAAATAGCAAATAAACTTATGAAAAAATTGTTCAACATTACCGGTCATTTGAGAGATGGAAATGAAAACAATGCTGAGATTTCACCTCACTCCAGAGAGAATGGCAGCTATCATGAAATCAACCAATAGCAAATGCTGGCAGGGCTGTGGGAAAAGAGGAACCCTGCTCCACTGTGGGTGGGAGTGTAGACTGGTGCAAGCACTGTGGAAATCAGTATGGAGATACCTCAAAGAACTAGGACTTGAAGTCCCATTTGACCCCACTATTCCACTGCTGGGGATCTTCCCCAAAGAATTAAAAGAATCATACCACAGTGATATATGTGCACCCATGTTCATAGCAGCACAGTTTGTAATAGCTAAAACTTGGAAACAGCCCAAATGCCCATCAACTGGAGACTGGATAAAGAAAATGTGTTTTTTTTATAAAATGGAGTACTACTCAGCCATAAAAAATGAGAAATTAGAGACATTTATAGCTAAGTGGATGCACATTGAGGCGATACTCTTAAGTGAAATAAATAGGACACACATGAATAAATTCTGAATAGTTTCTCTGGTGTGAGAAACTGAAAGTGTAAATAAGGACTAAATGTATAATAGGTAATATGAAATAGGAAGAAAAGGGTCAAAGAGAAAGGGGAAGTGGGAGGGGTAGGAGAAAGGAAAGCAGGGAATGGAATTAATATGAGAAAATGAAAAAATGGAAACAAAGTCTTTGTAAATAGGGATGGATGGAGGGGTTGAAGGGAGGCCAGGGAAAGGGGGAAAAATAAGAACCAAGAGAGATTATTTAAAGGTACAAATTTCCAATGATGAATGCCATTGTATTGTATACCTAAAATGTACCAATAAAATAATTTATTTTTTAAAAAGCTCATCTTTAAATTATGACAAAATAGTTTGTGGTCAGATCACCCTGAATGTGCCTGATCTCATCTGATCTCGGGAGCTAAGCAGGGTTGGGCCTTGTTAGTACTTGGATGGAAGAAAATAAATTTAAATTGATTTCTTAAACTTAGGGCAGCTTATATACATTAAAACATAGCTCTCAAATATATATTATCATGCATAAAGTTACATTATTTTAAAATGTGAATATGGTAAAACTAAAATAGAAAATGATTAGTATATTGTACAATAATACAATTAAGTCAAAGTTGAAATAAGATATTGGAAATTCAAATTCCTCTCAAATGACAGGGCAAATTTACAGATACTAATGGCATTAGTTGGTACGTTCTCACATGTAGGGACAGTCATGTTATCAATCAGGCCTGGTGTGAAGGCTGAAGAGTGACTGTGCTGCAAAGAAAACAACAAATCCTGCTTTGGATAGTATTCTTGCTGGAAAATAAGAGCAAATGCAAGGAACCAAGCTTTTCTTTTTTTTTTTTCTCCTATGAAAGTATTCTGACCTGAAAAACTAATTTTGTAGGAATAGTTACTTTGTTGTCTAGAAAAGCATAGATGATTAAAAAGAACTAAGTAAGCACATACAAATATATATAGCCCACAGGCATCTCTGAAATTGATCATTACTTTCAATGTTGGTTAAAACATTGTAAAATATATAAAACAAGAAATGGAATAAGGAGATCATATGAAAAGAGAACTAGAAGACCTATTAAGTAATAAGGAAATGATGATACCCAACATTTCTATAATCAGATAAGAATTTGAATTGCCTGTATTTTAAAACATAAATGGAAAAAATTCTGAAATAAAGAAAGTCAAAATTTGTCAAATGAAAGACCTTGTTCTAGTTTTTCTTATAAAGGAAAGAATAGGCAAAGAAATTGTAAAATTTAAAATATTTTCAAGAATGTATAAAAATGTATGTTTAAATAAAATTACATGGAGTATCCTGACAAATAAATCAAGGTATCAAACAATATCACACAATATGACATAAAAAGATACCAGGAAAAAAATAAAAATTCTGTATGCTTGTCAGGACATTTCTGTTCTAAAACCTCATTCATCACAGACAATGACATTTACAAATGCAAGTTATACAAGAATATGGCTCAACTCTGTGTGCTATTAACCAAGTCTATTCAACAGCATTCTTCTCTAAGAATATCACTTTAATTCATTGAGTTAATTCCCCACATCCTTTTCTCCCTTTTGCTTTTTTCCAATCCCTCTACCAAAATATAGGTATCATTGGATTTCATAATGTGAGCCTGTTTTTTTCTTTTCTTTTCATTTTTTTTTAGTCCAAATAAGATACATTAGTATAAATTTTAAAAATTGTTCTTTGGAGTGTTGTAATTTATATAAAGTAAAATACACCGCTCTTAAGTGTGCACTTAAGTGATGACTTTTATGTGTGTACACACGTGTGTCTTCTACTCAGATAAAATTACAGAATCGTTCTTAACCCCAGAATTTTTTTCCTTTTTTCATTGAATATTCCATGTAAACACTACTGTAACATCCATGTTCATCAGGTCCAGATATGGGAATAGGCAGTCTGTACAGTCACAGAAGATCCCCTGCTTTGAACTGTTTTGCACTGGGTTTAATGCTTTCCTATCATTATTCACTTGAAGTTGCTACTTTTGAAAGATTCCACTTTTTGCACTTGGCCAAAGAATTCATGCATCTAATATCAGGTTTATGTTAGTTTTGCTTGAACTTCTTAAAATGGAAACACACAGAATGTAATTATGGAGTCTGGTTTCCACTGACCAATATGTTGCCCCTGAGATTCAGACATGCTGTTGCATGTGCCGAGATTTGCACTGTTGTATCAACAAATGATTTTTCAATTCATTCATTTTGAAAGGTGTGATAATTATACCTTATTTGATCCTTTCTTCAAACCGGACTCTTAATTAGTTGCTGAAATCCTCAATAATCCCCTTTATAGTGTAGGCATCTATACAAATTACTAGTTCCAAACCTTCATGTCTCTGGATTTGTGTACTCCTTAAATTTGTTCCTATTTTGCTCAAAAAAAAGGAGTATTTTCTGAGTTCCTGCTTTATTTACTAACTTGTCGAAGTAGCTGATACAAATCAACACATTATAGATATTATTCAGTTTCTAGTATGTTAGTAATTCATAAATGTCAACATGTTTATTCTTATTAATTTTACAATGTAATTTCCCATATTATTATAAATGATATTTTTACCAAATATTTTGGCAGGTAAAATAACTTTGCCAGGGAAAACAAATTTCTTCATTCCTGTAATTCCCTCTGCATATGTCCATGTGACACCAAAATAAATTCTACTTGTTTTGTGTGATGACCACATCCAATTTATGAGTTTTAACTTCTGTGTAATTCAGAATGAGTCCTAGGCCACATTTGGATTTTTTTGGTGTCTTTTCTTCATAGATTACAATTATATTTTATAACTTCATAGATATAAAATATGAATATATGCAAGTGTGAATATATTCGTAGTTTGATTTTACACAAATGAAGATATTTCTCAGGGTCCTCAAAGTGCCCTGAGCCTTAGACACTGTGCCTACTGCACTGGACTGATGAGTCAGTCTTCACTAGTTTGCAAGGCAGAAACAATCCCTCAGATTATAGGAGTTTAAACCAGAAAAGATACTTCTTTAATGAAGAACAAAGAAAAACATTCCCAGATAGTCATAGTCACACACACACACACACACACACACACACACACACACACACACACACACAAAGCTTTGAATTAAACTTGTACAACCACTCTGCGAGGTGAGATGGGGCTGAAGTGGTAGCGCCCTCACAGGCTCAGGCACTGTGCTGCGCCACGAAGGACGCTGCTCCTCACTGTAGCACGAAGAGGAGGATGAAGACATTCATGCTCATTCCATCTCCCTGCGTGCAGGAAGCGGGCTGAGGACTCCACTACCACGAACCGTTTCTTCTCAGGATTCCTGTTATTTGTGTCTGCGAGAGGGAGTCTCAAGGGAGGTCATTCTCATTTTGCCAAGTTACCCTTGAGACATGTATTCTGTACATCAAAACCAATTTAAATATCTTGACATTTGCACAAAGTTTCATGCTTAATTTGAGGCTAGAAATAAGCAGAATGTCAGACCTTATAACATCATTGTCAACTTATTTTAGAATTAAAAATGCTCCTTCACTTCCAAAAAATTAAAGATTAATAAATGAAGTTTTAGTCATTGATGATTATTTTACTCACAAGCATACTTTCTATATTCTTACCGTTTCTTGCTTCGTTTTTCATGTGCAGTTTCGGTTTTTCATATTTTTATTCTTATCTAAATGAATTATGTGTTTTGCTAAGTTTTTCCCCAGGTTTTTATCCAAAATAAATTGATTTATAGACAATATATTTTGGTGAAACATAAGATACATATCAATAGTTATTATTTGCTTTCCTTATCTGTAGTGAACACTATTCTAACTTCTATAAGAAATTTTTTAGCATCTACAAACAAATGAGGAAATGAGGTATCAGTCTTTCTGTGGCTGGATTTTTTCAATAAAAAAATCAGTATACTCAAGTTCTAGTCATAATGTCACAAATAGAATTTTACTTTTTATGGCTAAATAATAATTCATTTTATATAAACATTTTATCTACTCATTTTCATCACTGGATACCTTGCATATTTTAAGATTTATTTTAGTAATTATTGGTAGAGATTATAGCTTTAAAAGTCAAACATGGAAATATCATTTGTTATAACTTAATGTAAGAAGCCAGTCTGAAAAGCTTAAGATTATTTTATAGATTTCAAAGTGATAATGTGGAATGATTAACAAATAGATAATTAGAAAATTAAAAATATATATACTAGGGGTGTGAGATCATATCATAAACTGTTGAATATTAAATTCAATGAATATTATTGTTCTTGCTTAAGTATAGAAGTAATATAAAGAAAATCTTAACTTTCAGATTATTTCATATGCAGGCTACTTTAAAAGGAAAGCTTAGAAGTGCTTAGAAAGTTCTTAAACCATTTAATATTTATTGTTTCTTGGGTCAGAAACCATTCTGTTTCAGTGGAAACAGAATGTCTCTCTTGAAGTATTTATTGCATTCCATATTTAATTTTTCTTAAAAATGTTAACACAATGTGTGTACATATTTATGAGGTACATGTGCATATCTGTGTAGTTTTACACATATATTTTGAATAGAGTTAGCCTATTCCATAGACAATGTAAGGGAAGAATAAATAAGACAGCAATTTATTGTAGGCAGCCATGAAGATTAATACAAAATAAATATGTTGATCTTTGAAGATGTAGAAGCACATACATCATTCATTTGAGAGACTTTTATCTTTTTATATGAAGCTTGAGTTTGTTATTGAATTTTACCTAATCCTGACATTTCAAAAAGAAAATGATTAACAATCAGAAGAAAATTGTGACCTAGACATGCAGACAGAGATAGCAGTGGGAATGCTAAAAGAGAATAAACAGGGACTCTCAAGATACCCCCATGCAATTTTAACTAAAATTTAAAATAATTGAAAATGAATTTCACAGATGTTCAAAGAATTTTCTTCCCTTGAGATTGATTTATATGCTTCCTAATTTAATCACATTAAATGTTGAAGTATTTAATATATAAAGAGCAACCCAGCAAGACTTTAAAGTTCTTTCTCTTAAACTTCCTGAAAATAACTGCAAGAATGAAATTAGAGCTAACAAACTTCAGCTGCTAAGTCTGAAGCCAAATGTTAGTATATGTTCAGTCAAAGTAGCTACAGCATGTCAGTACTAGGGGGATGATTGAGTTATTTTTAAACTAGCTAAATGTTACATTAATATACATATACTACATTTACAGCTAAGACAAATTTTATATTAAATATGTGTATAAGACAAAACACTTATATTTGATCTATTACTCCAAAACTTTTTAGAATTCACACAATTACTTTTTTCCTCTCCTTAGTAAAATATACAGAATTCAAGTCTCATCTTCACATGCCATTAACATTAATTTAATTTCATGTATAAAATATATATCTCAAATTTGAACTTAACATGATGACAATATAGTTGCACATATTATATTTCTTAAACATAGGTTCCTAAAAATCTTAAGCATCAAGATTTCAAATTTTATGCATTTTCTTTATATTAATTCCATAAAAACAAGAAAAGGACAATTTAAATTTTGAAATAATTAATATGCAATTGCTGAAGTCTTTAAATATTTCTAATAGTTCATATTTATGTCATTTTATTTTACATCAGCCATAAATGAAATACAACTTAACGACAATGGAAATGAAATACAGTCACACAGAAAATACTCAAATTAAGTTATAGTGTAAAATTTTCTGAATAAAATGAAATATCATAATGTCATTCTAATTACTAAAATATAAGCTGGGTAAAATTAGAAACAGTGAGAATATACATCAAAATATAGGTAAAATGTATTATTAAAATTAATGAAAGCATTTTTGTGGCAAAAAGTATTGTGTAAAAATGTAAATGAAAAAGGAAATAAGATAGTTCAGTAAAATACAGATCTGATTTTAGCTTATTTAAACAATTATCATTGCAAGCTGGCCACTTTACTATTTTTCTTTATTTACATATGTATATTTAGTTATGAAATGTGCAATTCACTGAACTTTTTTAATATTGCTTTGGTTCTATAATGAGCATATACTGATTGAATGCTGCAATAAGCATAGAAATGCAATAGAGAATAATAGGAGACAAGTAAAGATACTCACTCTGAATTGTATACTTTAATATGGTAAAAAAAAGTAGACAAGAGAAAATTAGTATGAATGAAATAATTCTTTGTGTTCATTTCTATTGTTTGTAACTTAATATCTTTTAGAAAGAGGAGAAAAAATAAGACTTCAACAAGACAAAAATAATATATATAAAACTGAATGTATAAACTATGCACTATATTGTTTGTTATATTAGTATTTTTAAGTTTTGTAAGAAACTGCGACCAACGCACATTTTTATCTCACCAATTCTTTGAGTTAGGAGTCCAAGCATAGCCTATGTGGTCCTTCTGCTCAAGGTCTCAGATGGCTAAAATCGAGTTCTTGACTACTGTGTTCTTATCTTGAGCTTGAGGCTCTCTTCTCAACTCATTAAATTTGTTGGCAGAATTCATTTCCCATTGGTGGTAAGAATGAGCTTTCAGCTCCCATACAGCGCCCCTCCGTAGTAGTTCACTAGGTAACTGTTTGGTTTCTCAAAGTAGCTGAGAGAATATCTTTACAGTTTCAAGACTCCACCTTCAGAGAATGCTTGAACCCCACTGGAATAAGCTCTTATTTTATTGACTCAAAATAAACTGATCATGGATCTTAATTACTTCTCCAAAATCCCTATAGCTTGATGAGGAGCAAGTTACATCTTCCTATATTGAAGAAAATTAGTCAAATTTTGAAAATTGAGACAAGATAAATCAGAAAACAGTCAAGTAATTTCTTAAAGGTACCAATAAAAATTTATAGTATATGTACATGTAAAAGTATATGCAATATTGACAGCATTCTTATACTAAAGGAAAAGAAAGTTTTATTTAAAGCAAATTTTAGCTGGGTCTCTTACAGCTCATTTCTGACAAACTTTCAAGCTTATCTTGTTTTCAAATATTTTGTACTTCATAAGTAAAATAATATTACAAAAGCAGTTCTTTAAGTGGGTGTTGTAATGCCAGAGACTGCTGTGTTCTCCCTCAGTTTAACAAATGGTGAGGGGGGAGGCCTGCTGTATCTATGTGTTTAATCTGTGAAAATCTCCTAGCTATCAATTCTTTTCTCTTTAGTGATGTTTCCTTCACTTCATATCCTCATTTTCACTTTAAAAGTTTTAGTGTTATTTATTGAAGAATTGAGCGTTAGTCAAATTAAAGAACTAATTTCACCGTGTCATAATTTACTTAACCCTTATGCTTACAAATAATTTTATGATTTTTATTATTTAATCAATAAATGAAAGATGCCAGTTTCCTTTCCAAAAGATTATGCTATTCCATATCCTTAACAATTACAGAGGAAAGAAGGCCACCGTTGAGTAGCTCAAATCACTTTCTCCCTTCTCTATCTATGACTTTTCATCTGTTTTAATGTACTGACATAGCAACCTCCTACTCTACCAATTAACCAGTCATTATCCAATTATCTCTTCTGGCTGAGCACTCTACTTCTCTAGAATAATGTTTCCCTTGTCATTTCTGTAACAGTACTATTTCTGCCCTTTAGAAGTGAGTTCTAGTATTCTGAATAGTGTTCAAATTATTCAACTGATTTATAGCAAGAATTTTTTCAATTTTCCTAGACTTTTGATATTGAAATAGGTATGCTGTAATTTTTACTGACATTTCAGAATTATCAGTCTCAATTAGAATTTTACAAACTGTACGAAGGTCTCTTTTGAAAGCAGAATTATAAAAATACTCCAAGATAACAAATATGTGATGAAACATTTCATCATTTCTTACAAATGACTCATGGAATAAATACTCTGAGCAAGTAATATTATGATCCTAAGCATTCAGATAAATGAAACAAATTTATTCCCATGTAAGAGGCTTTATAAAAGTCAGTATAAGGCAAAGTGGAGTACTTGATACTAAATTTGCTCTCCCATTGTACAGAATTATGAGATAGAAAAACTTTTCAAACAATGTACAACAGATAGCAAAAGATTGTGGCCCTTGTAAAAATAAAATATCAATAATTTACCACTAAATATTTCCAGCTTTATATCTGTGACCATTTCCCAATGTATCCATAACTTAAAACTAGAGCTCCAAGAGAATGCTCTTTTACACAAAGCTGAGAAACAGAGTTAGAATTTGGGGTGGTTTCAGTAGCTGGAATCTGTGAAGTGGGGCCTCAGAGAAATTGGAGCTATGCAGAAGCGAGCTCCATAGGCCTGGTGAGAACCCTGCTAGTGCACCATGTCTGGGATACATATCTACAAGATGAGACTATTCAAGTCTTACCAGATATTAGTGTCTAAAAAGATATGGAGTATTGCAGCAGTGCTGGTCATAAAGGAAGGTAGAAAAAGCAATTCTGGAGAACCTCAAGACCCACCATTGACTGATCTTACTGAGAAATTCCTCAGGGAATGCAGAAGATAGAATTTTAGTATTGCTAGTGTTGTGAGACCAGGGATGACTGTAGCCTTCCCTTTGGTTTATATACTATCAAAGAGGAATATTAAGATTGAGCCAACTCAGGGGGCTCTACCAGTAACTGAAATTTCAGGTAAAATGAAAAGTTCAGGAAAAAAGTTACAGAATACTATTTTTCTATGGGAAATTACAGTGTCCAATATTTATTTTAAACTAGGTATTATCAAAAAATGTCAAGTTAATTTAGTGGGTGAAGAACTGTCTTTCCTACAAATAATACCGAGACAACTTAATAGACATTTAAAAGAAGATGAAATGCACTTCTACATCACATCAAATAGAAAAATTAACTCAAAATTGAGTGAAAACCTAATAAGAAGTAAAGGTACATACTCAAGGGAAAATATAGGTGTACAATATGTGTGTGTGAAATGTTAGAAAATTAGGTAGTTTTTTGGATGCCAGGAAATCAAATTTCTTTTAACGTTTAAAATTACTAATAAAGAATGACATTCTGAGAACCAAGACATTTATAAAATGCTCAGTTTGGGGGGGGGGAAACTGAGAAACAATAAAGGGCTTTCTATAGTCTTGATATTTTTTGAGAGCCTGTTTACCTACTTTTCCTGTTATTTCTAATTTTCACCAGTCAGCTACATTTAAATGAGGTTCTATTTCTTTATTTATTTATTTATGGTACCTGGGATCAGACTCAGGACCTTGCCCTTGCAGGGCAGGTGGAGGAAACTTAAATGAGTTTTTTAATGAAAATTAGAAGTCTGACAATTTTGTCTTTATGAAATATGAAATCTGAGAATCAAAATCTTTACATAACTATTACATACATATTCTATTTTGTTTATATTTTGATCTATAGAAAGCAACATAAATATACATAATATTAACTTACACATTTCCATTATCTTTTCCTCAGTGGGAAATTTGATAAATATTTTTATAGTCAGTTTTAGAATTATCTGATCATTTTTATTATGTTAACATTTTTTCCTGCAATTGACAGAAGGAAATGAAATTATTCTGATTTTTTACAAATGTTTAAATTTAGTTTGCTAACTTGAAAACAAAGAGGTAAATAAATTACTTGTATTTCAATAAAATGTTTTCATCTTTCTAGATTTTAATGATGACTTGTAGTTTAAAGACACACGATTTAAGAGTAGAAACAATACATTTGACTGAAAAATAAATGAATGGTGGAAGCCATACATATTATAAAATCAAATTTTACGGGCCTAGTTTACTTACACTTCTACTCACTAATATGAAGTTTTAATTATTAATCTATAGGGAACTGTTTTTAATCATATATCCAATAATTTATACAACACATTTTTTGAATCTATGTTTATGTCAGGAAATAAAATAGAAAAATAAACTAAATCACAATCCTAGTCCTAAAGATTTTCACAAGAAAAAATTGCAATTAAATAGAATCAATACTCTAGCAGGATTGGATGATATTGGCCCATAATACACATGGTTTCCTAACTTTATAGATTAATGGTCATAATAATTTGAAGAATTTATAGTCTGAATGATTGAGAGATATAGAGATGGCATTAGCTTATTTATTTGAATTTGTCAAAATAAATTTAGAAACATCTGTTGCTACATAATTACATAGAAAATACACTTCTGGAGGGACATCACTTTGAATGTACATCAACATGAGCTGCAATGAAAAATAATATACCCAACAGTCTATCGTGTACTTTAATAAATAAGACCATTTTTCCTTACTCCAACTATGAGATATACTCTTTATAGTGTTATATGCTGTGTTTAAATCTATTAATTAGATGTTAAACACAATAAAAGTAGAAAACATACTTAAATATTCTATATTAGGAAGCAATATCTTTTAAAGGATTTATGTTAATAAGCTTTCAATTAATACAACATACTTGAAGTAACCAACTCATAAATAGGAACATTTATTTCAGCTCACAAACTGAGAGGTTTCATTCCTTCACCTCTTGGCCCTTTTCCTTTTGAGCTTATGGTGAGGCAACACATCGTGGTGAGCAGCATGTGGCAGAGCAAAGCCATTTACCTCATGAGGCCAGGATGTGACAGAAGAGGAAGTAAGGATTGCGATCCCACTGTGCCCTCCGAGCGTTTACACCCAGGGAATGGAAGCATCCTACTGGGTTCCATCTCTTAAAGTTTGCACCACCTTTCAAATGTGTCTGTTGGGGAAAAAAACCCTTTAACACATGGGAGCTCGGGAAATTTTCCAGATCCAAACTGTAATAGGGCTGGATAGAGTCATTTTTGGCTCTGTGTGCAGCATAGTCTTGAAGCAGGCATGGGGTATCTGAATGTGCGTGTGTGGCTGAATTATACTTGGGCTGTAGTTTTCCCACCTTCATTTCTATATGTTCACAATCAGCTCTGTGGGCTGTTGAAATACTGTCTCACCTCATATGCAATGGAAGAAAAAACTCTCTGTAATTAAAGAAAATGAACAATTATGGAATTTGCCTACTAGCTGGACTTTCTAGTAATTAAGAATTTTAAATAGAAATCCGTAGGGGGACCATAAACAAAATCGAAGGAAAATTTTTCAAAAACATATTCCAACATATTTGGTTCTGCAGAATGTTATTAGATATTATGCCAAGAGAGGGGCATATATTAAAATTAGTTTCAAAAATGTGTCTTCAACAAAGTTTAAATTTCTTTGATAGAGCAGCTATCAAAAGTAGGTAGCACACTTATTCACTGTGATGTCTCAGAGAAGCTGAACTTCCCTGAAAGTTTCTTCATATTATTTTACTATAAAATTCTATTTTGCCAAGTCTGCTATATTGAAAATATAGCAGGAATGATGCATGTAAATAGTTTGAAGCTATCTTTTGTCAATTAGTTTACAAACCTCATTTATACTTTTATTTACATCCATAATCATTTGAAATACTATAGGAAAATTCCAACAAAAGTGTAGTTATATCTAAATTATGAGTACATAAAAATGATTTGAACAATAAACTAAATAGTCACAATGTTGCTTTTCATTATGTCAATAATTAAGCAACTTTAACTGGTATTTGCCATTTGGGCAACAAATAAATATATCATATTTTGTTGAAAAATAAAATGGATACATTTTTAATGTATATTAGACCATAGTTATCTTTAAATTATTGTAAAATGGCTTCAGAAAAATAAACGTTGAAATATATTTTAGAAAAAAATTAAGATCTTCATTAAGAAAATAATCCACTAATTTTTTTTTTATGGATTCAGAGCTAGCTAATTTCCTGGGATGATTTTGTAAGTTATTATATGTTTGCTAAAAGCACATCAATTATTCATGGTATATGGAACAAATATATGTATCTTAAAAGGACTAGAAAAAAATAGACCAAGAAAATGTAAAGAGAAAATGTCTCTGTGGCACTCTGACTGCCCGGAGAGGGTCACAGGGTTGTAGTAGATAGTCGCTGTCTTTTGCTTTTTCACATCTCTGCCTTCCAAGGTGGCGAAAGTCAGGCTCATTATTTTCCCAATATTCACCTGAAATTCTCTTGAAAGCTAAAAGGATTTACTTTCAAAATTCTATATTGTACTAGACACTTCAAATATATATTCCACATGATGAGAAAATAATGAGTTGATACACAAAACATGATCGCTTAATGTGATGGAATTGAGAAAAGGTAGCTGAAACCAAATAACCTGCCATAATGAGCACCTCAGGGTGATATGCTTTACCAGAAAAGAAGAAAGTACATTCTCAGGAAAGGACAAGAAGACGGCGCATAATGATGGGGAAAGGTTAGGCTAAAAATAGTATTATTTGCAGATGATATTTCACAGAAAGATCAACAGAGTCAAAAACATTTACACATAGTAAGAAAATTTAGCAAGATTTTTTGAAAAAAAATTAAGATAAAAGTCAGTAAAACTTTATCACAGTGGAAAAAAAAATCTGAAAATAACCAACTTTAAAAAAATAATTAAAGGTACACATAGACATTTATTTACCCAAAGGTAGGCAGAAGTATATAATATAAAACATAATTTCAAGCTCTTGAGCAAGATGATGCAATTTTATAAAATTGCAGTTACCTCTAAGTAATCCATAAGTAAAAATTTTTGTCAACTAAAAGTTCTTTTAGATTTTTGAAATTGACCAATTTATTCCAAAATTATCAGGAGGATACATATTTTTAGTGTATAAATTATTTTTTTAAAACAAGCACAGAACTGGGAACTATCTTGTCATATAAAAGTCAAGCATATGTTTTGATAAGAGTTTTTAAATTTTATTATGGAAAATTTAAAAGAGATATGGTATTAGAAAGACTAAAATAATAAACTATGTCCTCATTGTATATTCATCAAAAGCTAGTAGGGTTGCAAAATAGTAATTCTCTAATTTTGCCATTTCTTAGTCATTTGTTAGAATACTTTTGTAAAAACATTTTTTTGACTCGTCTTCTCTAAACAGGTTCTCATTTAATCAAAGAATTATAATTGAAACATTAAACAGCTCATTTTTCCCTCATTTATTCATTTAAAAATTGCCACGACCAATACCACGCACACACTTAGCACACTCCCACGATTCAGATAAGACCCTAAACCCACTTCACGGAGAAAACATTGTCATCTTGAGAAAACACTTGCCACTTACCAGGAGTTAGTAGCAAGAAAAAATATTAAAATATCGAGACTTTTGCAACATGAAAATTGAAACTCAAACGGCAAATTCACCTCCTACAGCTAATTTTCAAGTCCAAATTTACTATCTGAGTTTTCAGATTCCAGTAATATACTCTTTCCTTTTGAATTTGTAAAAATGTCCTTTCTAGCATGCCCTGTGTTCTCCTCGATGTTGCGTGGAGTATACAGTGTTGGGCAAAAGGAGAGGAGTGACGAATCTACCACGGTTATCATAACAAATCTACTGGGGAAAGTTAGGTAAACTTGTTATATTCTCTTTTACATATACTTTGTTCTCCTCCTCGGGAATATTTTATTTGTTTATTTCTGAAAGAGTTTTTTTCTGTCAATATAAATCTTTATTGAGAGGATTTTTCACTCAGTATCCTTAATACAGCGTCCTTGTACCTCTGGCCTCCATGGCTTCTGATGAGACAGCAGTTACTGGAATACACTTCAGCTTCTCTCTTCTTGGTTTCAACGCTTTTATTATGACATGCTTGGCATGTATGTTGGGATTTATGCTACTTGGATACGTTATTGAATTTTTTGGAAATGAAGAATATTGATTTTTATCAAATTTAAAGTGAATTTATATTTTCAACTCAGTTTTTATACTTTTTGTCTGCAAATTTCCACTATATACTTTTACGCACGTGCACACACACACACACACACACACACACATATGAATTCTATCAATTGAGATTATATATTTTGTGAGTCACCATTCTTACATTTTCATTTATACCTATATGCATGGTATTATTTGTTCACTAGTCTCATAATCAATGTAAAGACTCTGTAGAGTAAATGTATTAAATTTGGCCTTTCTCAGATATATTTTTAACTGACATTTTTCCCTCTACCTAGATGTCATACATGGGGACTGAATTTATTTTGAGAAGCTGTCTTGTTGTGTAATCCAACCTGGCCTCAAATTCCCAGTCCTTCTACCTCAACTTCACTAGTGCTGAAATTAAAGGCATCTGTCACCAAAACTGGGTTATATCTGGGATTTTAGAATGTGTCAATAAATGAAATCACATTACTCCTCTTTTTCAATGTTTTTGCTGAGATTTGTGTTACCTTAGTTCCTTTTTTCTTTTCTTTAGTTTTTAAAAATAATGTGTTTGTACTGATGCTCCTGGATTAATTCTTTCACATATGTTTTATCATATGTGCCTATTGAGATTTCTGGTTGATTTTCTTTTCTGCCTGATAATCATTAATTAGATGTTTTCTCAGATATATTTCTTAGATGAATAAATCTCCCAGCTTTGTTAATAGGCTTTCTGTGTACTGGAATACATTTTAATCACCATGGCAGGACATATATAATTTCCGTCACTCTATGTTAGCCTTTGCTTCCTGCCTATATCCATCCTTCAAAGTCAGTGAGACATGAGAAATTGAGGTTTTAGGTTTTTCCTGGTCATGCACATGTACCTGAAGATGTATATAAATTTGGAAATTTCCAGAAATGTCTGATATTTTTTCAATGCTGTGACTCAAACTTGAGCCTTACTAGTACTATGCAACTTTCTACCCCTGAACTACATCACTGGGTATGTCTGAAATTTTCAAAGTCCTTTATGAACATTTGATTTTTCTCTTTAGGGGGCAACATTTTCTGTTTAGAACTTTTAGTTCTTTTTAGCCCAAACTGCTTTTGCTGCCCCAAGAACTATAATGCTCAATAATTGCTGCTGATTGCTTTTATCCAGGGCACAGGAGATAGTGTTTGCACAGGGTGACTTCCGAGTCACAGCAAATGAATATGATTACAAGGATTAGTGCTTCTCAGGGAGGCGACCAGTCACATTGTCACAATTCATTCAGGATCAGCACTTGCAGGGCTGTAAAACTATTCTACCCTCACAAACTTCAGCTAGAAGACAGCTTCTTTTCAGAGCTGACATAATTATTAGGGTGTTGGTTTTTAAGGGATGTTAGGGATAAAAGAGAGAGAGAGAGAGAGAGAGAGAGAAAATGATAAGTTAAAGTGGTCTTTCTTATTGAGCTTCAACCGTTTTATTCAATAAATAATTTCCATGTTTTTAAAAATTTTGATTAACTTGTAGCATTTTGAAAAATTACTATTGACAAATTTGCCAGTTAAGTTTTGAATAAGAATATTTTCGGAAATTTACATTCTACCATTCTGGACATGCACCGTCTCTGATTAGGATTTATATGTAGGATGTTTTGCCAATAAATGAATGGAAGAAATAAAATCTTTTCAATACAATATTCAAAAAATAAGATAGTATGTGAAAGAAAATTCAAGTTATTTGTTATAGAAAATCATGTTCAAGAATGATTTTTATTTGTTTTAAGAATTAAACATGAAGTGTAAAAGTGTTAGGTTAGTGCACATTACATATGAAAATGTATTTGTTATCCAGCAGTCAGTCAAAAGTGCCTAAAATTTCTAAATGACAATATTAAGGAAAATGTTGATGAGTATGAACTACATGAAGTTAAGTTTTTTTGTACAATGATGTATCCTATGCATAAGATTGACAGATATAATATAGACTGGGAAAAGGTATTTATAATTTCTAAAACCAATAACTAACATACAAATTACCAAGAAATTCTTATAACTTGGCAAAGAAAAGCAGTACCTTCAATATAAAATGGCAAAATATATGAATAGAAGTTTTTACAGAAGAGAAAACCTAAGCATATTAGAAACCAAAGAAATGGAAAGATCAATGAGACACTAAAGTATAGTTCTTTCTGGGCATCTTCCCAAAAGAATTTTAAAAATCATACCACAGCAATATATGTGCACCTATGTTTATAGCCGCACAGTTTGTAATAGCTAAAGCTTGGAAACAGCCCAATTGCCTATCAACTGGAAATTGGATAAAGAAGATGTGTTTTTTAAATATAAAATGGAGTACTACTCAGCCATAAAAAATGAGAAACTAGAGACACTTATAGCTAAATGGATGCACATTGAGGCGATACTCTGAAATAAATAGGACACACATATGTAAATACTGAATAGTTTCTCTAGTGTGAGAAACTGAAAGTTTAAATAAGGATCAAAAGGTATAATAGATAATGTGAAATAGGAAGAAAAGATTCAAAGGGGAAGGGGAAGTGAGAGGGGTAGAGAAAGGAATAAATATGAGAAAAGGAAAAAATGGAAACAAAATCTTTGTAAAAAGGGAAGTGTAGAGTAGTTGAAGGGAGGGCAGGGGAATGGGGGAAAAATAAGAACCAAGGTATATTATGTAAAGGTGCAAATTCCCAATAATGAATTTCTGCATATTGCATTCCTAAAATGTACCAATAAAATTAATGAATTGAAAAAAGAATTTGATAATATTTAATTAAAAATTAAATAGTTTTCAAGCTGACTGTGGAATGAAGTCATGTTGACATTGCATTAGATGGTAATTGTCATGTTCCAGTGGTGCAAGGGTTGATTATTAATGCATATGAAAGAGCAATCTGTTAAAACATGTTCAATTCAAGTGGACCCATGCCATAGGACTCACAAAGTTTGCTTTTGGATTTGCTTGCAAAAGAAACATATGCAGATGCATATGAGGTCAAAATAATTCACTGCAACATGGCTAAATATTTGTTGAATAAGTAAAATAAATTATCAGAGGTTTCTATTTGATAATTTTATGTTAAATCTAAGAATTAAAGAACAACGGAAAGCATAACATTTAGTTGAGGCTTGGTTCAATTTTCATATTATAAAACAGGCAGAAGATAAAAAGCTGCACATATATTTACTACATTGTGTTTAGGAAATGGGTTTTGTATTTTTCTGCTTTACTGCAATTAAGATTGATATTAATACAATCATGTCCAAAGAGAAGATTGACTTTAAACAAAATATAGAAAGAGAAATATTAATAGAGAATGGAGGACAATAGAATACTAAAAGATCAGACATGAGAAAGATGACTTTTGGAGATGAATTTTGGACTTTCTCTCTGCCCCCAGAGAAATTGGTCAATTCTATTATAGTATTTTATGTCATTGATGTCACCATTTGTGTATTTGGTTCTTCTCAGCTGATCTGAAAAATCCTCCAAGGCAGAAACCACATTTTTTTTGCTTGTATATCCAGTTTTCTAGTGTACAAGCTGACATTTAGTTAGTTCTCAATAAATCTTGGTTGGGTTCATAGAGTGTCTGATTACAGAAGAGACAGCAGGCTGAATTGGTTCTTTATATCTTCCAGTAAAAGCTTTTGGTTTCTGAGATTGTTTATGTTGATATATTAACTTGACTGGAGTGAGAACTGCATAGCAGATTAGAAAAACACAGTGTATGTGTGGATGACTGACATATAGGCCAGCAAACTGAACAGGGAAGAACCACCCAAGATGTGTGAGATCCAATAGACTTGTAGCTTGGATGCTTGATGAAACAAAAAAGAAAAAGATGGATTGCAGGCATCTTCAAAATTGTCCAGACCCCATCTTTCACAGTCTCAAAAGATGCAAAACTATAAATCTTCCATATGATAAGTGAGTCCATGGGAGCATGCTCAAGAATGGCCTCCTATGGAATTGGTTTTCTGGGATTCATTTCACTATGGTCACCCATCCACACACTGAGTAGTAGCATTATTTGTGGTCCACGGGGCTATGCTACTGCTCAGGTTGGCTCCAGATACTGGTGTCATCTAGGTACTTCTCGGTTTTCAAGCATGCAGAATGTAATAGTTGTATGGTCATGGAGGCTTTCACCCACATTTCAAAGGAAGGCTTCAAGGCCAGGCAACATGCCCCTGTGAAGGCAGGGTGCAAAGTTGTGAGGGCAAAGCCAAAGGTGCAGTGGAGACTCCAAGAAGATGAAAACGCCAGGAACAGGGGTCGTGTGCTAAAGAAAGGTGTAGACAGTGAGTGGAGCTAGGCCCAAAGAGAAACCGTGTGGTCAGCAACCAATAAGGCCTTCAGGGCAAGGCTACCAAAGCCCTTTGGAACTCACAGTTCACCACTATTTGCCAATAGTGCTGGGCATGGAGAGACAGGACTTACGGTTTACACTGCAGTGATTTGGTCCTACTGTAGTGTGATTCCTTTATGTCCTGCTATTCCTCCCAGGGAATGTTTACCCCTATCCATTCTATGACAGAAGTATTTAATAATCCTTCTAATTTTCACAAGGGCCCAGAAGTGAGTTTGTCGCATCTCATAGGCAATTTTGGACTTGGGTTTTTCAGAAATATTGGAACTTTGAAGATTTTAACAACTCAAAAGGTACTAAAGGCATTTTGCACAACGAGATGTACATGAGCCTGTTGGCAGCCAGATGCAGAATGTTACAGTTTAGATTTAAAACATCCCCCCAGATTTCTGTGTGTTTGGATGTGGATCCCAATCAGAAGGGTGTGAGCTAGAAGCCTCTGCTCTTGTACCTGGCTCCTCCCATCTTTTTATGTTTCCTGGCTCTCAGGACACGAGCAGCTTTTCTCTGCCAAGCCCATCCATCATATCTTTTCTGACATGGACTGAACCCAATGAAACTGTGAGCAAAAATAAATCTCTCCTCCTTTATGTTGTGAATGTCTGGCATTGTTGTCCATCATGAGAAAGCTGATGAATACAGTTATACACCAATATAACTTTAGCTACCCGTCACTGGGTTCTTCCATAATGTATGGTTTTATTATCTGTTTGATTCCACTTTCACTGTTTTCTGAAATCTTGCTCTTATTTTAAGAGAAGCTTACAAGATATTCTTTTATTTTTCCTTAAGATATTCTTATATCCTCATCCTGAACATCAGTTTCATCGTTTGAAAAAAAAATGAAGTAACTAATTTCTTGGAGCTCTATTTCCATTTTCCTGCTGATAGGGACATGAACTACCAGGCTCCAGGGAAGCCCAGTGAAGTCAGAAATGGAGACACAACATTGGGCTTACTGCCTCTCTGATGTGGAAGTGGTGTGGAAGGATCAAATTGCCTAACCATAAACCAAGCTCAAGGTAACTTTACCTATCTTCTTGGTGCCTTGAAAGAGAATGTGCTGCCAGGATAAGAACTTCTCTGGTTGCTCCTCCTTTGCTGACCCGAGGGGATATCATGTGTCTATTTTCCTGGCATGATATAGCTAAGACTAATGAGCAAATGCAAATGCTATAAACACCTTATACATGCAACTTCAAAGTCACTGGATGATGTTTAACAGCTCTTAGCAAAACTGCCAGGAAAGCTGCTTGGGCTGTACATAGTATTACTGGCTGACAATACAGAGGTCTAATGCTCAGATCCCAGGACTTCAGAAACAAGCCTAATAAGGATGTAAAGACAAAAACCAAAACAGATCTTCCGGCTAGATACTGACTGTATTCCCCCAGGGGTCAGAAGAGAGACAACAGGGTAAGAATGTAGGAGGAGAAGACCTGTCCACATGTTCCTGGTCAGGGTCTCCTGAAGCTAAACAACCCAAGTTCACACAAGACTGAATGCACAGAAGTACAAATGGAAATTGTGGCTCAGAATAGCGACTACTGAATACCACCACCAAGAGAGTGGCAAGGAAAGAAGAGAAAGAAAAACTTATATACCTAAAAGTACAAAACATCATACGACTTTACTTAAAGCTAAAAAGAGAAACAAGGACTAAAGGGAATGTTTCTCTTTCAATATAGGCTGTCCCAGAAAGATCACTGTCTAGAGTCCCTGTGTCCGTCTAATTTATTAACCAAAGGCAGATACTAAGAAACTAGGTTTTAGGCAGCTGAAGCCCTGGAGGAAAAAAAAAAAAAGAGCAAGATAGGCACTCCAGGCAGGTACAAGTACAAGGCAAAAAAGGGAAAGAACTTTAAATGCTAGGTCTAGCAAATATAGATTATGTATTCCCTGGGTTATATATTCATTTATGGACAAAAAATTATATACAATGGAAAAGTAAAGGGAATTAAATAATTTATTTGTGTGCATACAATATTTTATTATACATGCATCATATAAATATATGGTATCTACACATAAAAAACAAAGTTCCAAAATTTGATTTAATTAGGAATTCAAAAATTCATAGTTATTTATATAATAAAGAGCTCATATAATAAGGTGATAAAACAGTAACTGGCTTTTGTGCCTCTGCAATATAATTTGTAATTTTGAATTTGCTAAAATATACAAAAATTCATGAATATTATGGCTCAAGTCATAGTTACTATCTGAGTATGTTACCAAATTTAAACACTCAGGTCTTATAGTGTGGAGAAAGTGACTGCATATAAAACAGAAAAATATAACTGTGCCTCGCAATAACTGTAGCTTTGTTCATATTTGCCACAGTCATTATACCCTTACCATAGTATATTCTGTGTTGAACATAGATAAAATAGTATACCCTTACCATAGTATATTCTGTGTTGAACATGAAAATAAAGCAAGAGCTTAAACATCAAAACATATTACATAAAAAGCTAATTAATAATATCATGCTAGGTGTTACTGCTTTTGCATTTAATAGCATATGTTTTCCTGCTCTCAAATATTGGAAATTTAAAAGGAACTGTATGACTGGTTATTACAAACTTAATACTGTGTTTTCATTCATTGTAGCTCCATACCTACCCTTGAATGACAAATGTTATTAAAATTACTGATTCTATTTTATCAACAATAACCAAATACTTTGCTTTTATAGAATTGGATAACATGTTCCATTAGTGTCTATTTTAATATTTTTTTCAGCTCCGGTGTGCATGTGCTTCTATTCTCTTTTTTTTTTTTTTTTTTTTTCTTTGGTAACGGGGATTGAATTGAAATCGGGTCCTTGCACTTGCGCACCAGGCGGCGAAAACGCTGAGCTAAATCCCCGGCTGTGCCTGTGCTTCTAAGGAGGCATGTAGGTGACTTCCACACCTTTGTTATCACCTGGTCTTTGCATACATGGTCTTCATGATATCTGCCTTATCCATCTTATCCAGGAACATTACATTGAACACATTTCTTTCATAGAAATTTACTTGATATTGATATTTGTTAAGAAAATTTAGATCCAGTATTTCTAAGTATTTTTGAGTCCTTTTGGTAAAATTTTTCTCTTACAAATTTCATATCTAAATTAAAATCAACGGCCATTCCTGACAGAGTTCTCAAAAAGTCTTCATTGCAGTTGCTAGATCCTGTGTCAGTCCATTATGAAGCCTACTGGAATCTTTGGATCATTTATGATGTCTGTTATTTTCTCTAGGTATTTTAATGTCAGATATTACTCCTCCTGGCTTTGTTCCACAAAGCTTTAAAACAGGAAATAAGTGTCAACATACCAGACTATCTCAGAAATAAGGATTCTTCAGACCCTGAGCTTATACCTCTTCACATCCAAATTCCCATTATTAGAGTTATGGAAAAATGTATCCCACAACTTCAGCATGGCTACCAAGGCCTCCTTATGATATGACAGAGCCAAATTTGGGCTCTGTGATATTTTCCACTTCCTCTGTCCTCATTCTTTGGTGATGCCAGCAAGCTGGAGAAGGTCATGCCTTCCTCAGACTCCTGGGAAGTCTCTTCTGAGTAACTGAGTGAATAATAATAAAGAGTATATAGATTGTGTGAATGACCCTGGTGAATACCTGATATGGTTTTAAAGAAATGTTGTTGCTCTCCATCTCTTACATAATAAAAGACCGAGCACAAAAATAATGCACTTAATTTCAGGCACAAGGTGCCCTGGTCAACAAAATGTCTCATGTTTATGATAAATTTATTTGAACATTACCAAACAAGACTTTTTTTTTTTCTCCAAGGTTAAAACACTCTGTGAATCTCTTGGTTCACAGACACTCAAAAGATAAATAAAAAACATTCTTTTCTACAAATACTAAGGTCACATTGCAAGGCCTTTCTAGAACACTTCTTATCCCCTTCAGAGTTACTGACATTCCTAACTGTAATCAAGTTGTATGTTTTTATCCTTGGAATATACAATGCCAGGCTTTCTTAGAAGAAGCACTCAGTGGAAATTTCCGTGGGCATGCTAGTACACAATGTCACCATTGGGAGGCTAAGGCAAGAAGGTCACAAGTTTGAGATCATCTGCATAATGAAACCCTGTCTTTAAAAAGAAATAAAATAAAAAGAAATTTTATGTCTCGAGAAAGTCCCAAATAGTTAAACTGAAAGCCATAAGTATACTTTCAAACAATTTATTTTCAGAATTTCAGTGGGACCAAAAAAAAATTTCCTAATGTTCTCTAGTTTGCTCTAGGCTTTACCCAAAATTTTAAAATAAATTTTTGATCTTGAAAATAAAGTAGATTCCCAACACCAAGGAAGGGAGCTAGACATAGGTGAGACAAAATCCTAAGGGTGGCTGACAATATAAACAGATTTTGCGTGCTAGGAAGCTCTGTTTTCAAGTCCAATAACTGGAGACTGCACCAGGTAAACGAAGTAGCTTGTGAGAGGCACAATGTAACCATTCACATCCAGGTCTTATTCAGTTCTCCTTAGGGCAGTGTTGCTAGATGCTATGGTACCAATTTGGTACCAAACTCCAATTTGGCTGTGAACTCTCAAAACAATATTAACTTAAACTATTGTTCAAAATAATTAAAATTAAATTTATAAGATTCATACTCATGCCCAATATAATTGTGCAGAGTAAAATATGCACAGGCATGCATAGCCTTCTGACCATAAGTGATGCATATTATTCCTAGAGAAAAAAATATTTCTAAATTCATATTGTTTATTAATAATTCATGCTTGTAATGAAAGAAATATTGTAATTTTTTATATAATTGATTTCCCACTAAAATAAATCTTCAGTTTTTCAAAATATAGAAATTATATTGACTTCCAAATCTGTTTTATTAGGGAGAATATATTGTTTGTTACATAGAGGATATGAATCCAGTTAATATTAAAATATAGGGAAAGTAGCATGAAAAACTGCAATTTTTATTACTATGAACTCAAACCAATTAATGTGTTCAAATAGGTTAGAAATAAATTTGTGTTTTCTGTTGAAATATTTTATCATGTCACCTGCTTACCATAATAGCTCAAGATGCTGACACTTATTTGAATATCAACCTACACTGTTGAGTATCCAATCAGTTGCTCTATTTGGCTGTCAGTATGCGACTCACATATTAAGTGTCTATGTAGAATAAAAACCTATAAACAGACCATTTAGGCTGTAATGATATTGCTACCAGGTCAGTCTGTGTCAATGTCAAGGGAAAAATGGAGAAAGTATGAGACATTATAAAAAAGTCATAGTCAGGAAATAGAATTTACTCGTTCTTTGGAACTAGAAGCCTGTTGTTGAGAATACCTGGGATGCTGCAGTGCTTGTTGCTACTTTGGGCTGTCCAGATCCACATTAGTGAAGTGTTCATTTCACTTTATTTTTAATGAGTGATTCTTAGTGAAAAAGGAAGCTATGAGTTGTGGAAAGGACAGACTGAAATACTCAAATTGGATCTAGTATTGGATTAGTCATGTCTTCGTATATTAAAAATGAAAGTAGTTTCGCCGCCTGCTGCGCAAGCGCAAAGACCCGAGTTCGATACCCGGTACCAAAAAAAAAAAGAAGTAAAAGTCAGAAACAACGTGTATTTAGTAGCATAAAATAACTGAAAGTTAGAATTGAGTTTATACTTTTTTAAAAGTAAAATTTCAGATTTTAGTGTATCTTTTGATAACATTACTTAAAAACTAGAGTATTATAAAAGTTATGTTAGAAAATGAGGAAGACAATGAAATTTCGTTATAAGTGCTAGCTACTGAGACAGAATACTGCTTCAAACTATGGAAGATATACAGAAATTCACAATTAACACGGATTTCCATGTGTGCATATTTTTGTTTTCAGAGTGTTTAGTTACTGCTATTGTTTGATTTTGAAGATTATTACCTGGATGATTCATCAAGCAAGCTCTAGCTCCATAAAATACCAATTCCTAAGCATTATATATTTTTAATAGAATTTGTATTTCTCAATATTCACATAAACCTACTTGAGTGTTTCTGTCAACTACACTTCTTCTCCAATAAAGACATCTTAGTTTTCTGGAGGAACTGATGATATAAAAAATTGATGCAAAGTAAGATGTCATTAAAGCAAAGAAGTTCTATTTTTTTATTCAAGGTATTTATTGCCTACTCCTTATGTGTCTTGCATTGTTTGATCAGGATGAAATTATAAACAAAATTGTAAATCTCTAATCCTATCTTTTTGAGGTAAAGATTCTAGTTTGTTAAGGCAGGATGAGGACATGGACTCAAAATGGTCAAATTCTAGGTATATTTTGTAGGCTATTATCTTGATTTATTGACCACTAAAACTAAAGAATGACAGAGAGGAATTAAAATGCTTTGGTTTATATATGTTTTCACTGACATCTATGTGTGAAAGGCTTGCTTTTACCAGGGTTGTGCTAGCAGGAGATGGTGGTACCTCTAGGAGGCGAGGCCTAGTAGGAGGACCTTATGTCATTTGTTATCCAATGGGACTGTGGAGCTCCAACCCCCTCCTCTTTTTTCTCTTTCCTCTAAGAACCACGATGTAGGTGATTTTGCTCCACCATGTGCTCCCACCATGGTGTGCTACCCACCATAGGCCCCAAAATAGAACTGAATGGTCATGGACAGGAACTGTCACCATCTGTACCAAGCTTGTGGTCTCACAAGAGCAACAAAGTTATGAACCCAAGGAGGAGGTTAGGAGAGTTTTGTTAGAAATTAGAAGAGAAAGAATAACTCCTGCATTTCCATGAGGGTCCAGGGTGTATAGCTACATGCTCATTCAAAGCAAAGCTCATTATATATAAGTGGAGGACAGGAATTGCTCAATTGTTTAGCTGCCACCTATTACAGATGTCTCTGTGGATTTAAAATGACTAACTGGAACACAGGAAGTCTAATTCAGTTCCTCAGCACACAGGGATTTTAGAGAATAAACCTGGTTATTAAATTCCTCAGAACTCAGAGGCTTAGTAGGGAGTGCCTGGTCCTCCCTTTAGTAGGAAGTGAGCTGCATTCCATGTTGCCTAAGGACGTTGATCCTTGGTCCACAATCTTAGTTAACTGTATATTCTTTTTTTCCAAATCCCATCAATATGGCTGATCATCCAACTCTATCTCAGGTCCTTCCCCTAGCCAGCTGCCTCATAATTTAACTAAATAAACTATTCTAAACAGAACCTTCAAAACTGTAAAAATAAAATAATGATTGTTTTTAAGTTCTATTTATAACTCCATAACTCAGTTATTTCATATGGTCACAGGAAGCTAAAAAACAAAGATGATAAAAAAATATTTTCCTAATCAAAGAGAATAATGTGGTTAGTGTTAGTGTTAGCTGAGATAGGATGACTTTAGGAAGAGCTAGATCAGGATTCAGAATATTAATACCTCAAGTTTTATAAGTAATACATATTATCTACCAAACTAGGCATTTGTAATAAGACTAAAGTTTAGGTTAAAAATTTGGCTTGGAGATGCATATTTGAGAGTTACCAGCATCTAATTTGTATTAAATCCATAGTTCTGGTTAACACCCAGTTTGGGATAGGTAATGACTTTTGTGACATCCAATGACTAAGGATAATTAGAAAAAGACTGAGTAAAATGTTAACCTCCTTGCATTTTAGTATTTAGAAAATGAAATAATGAGAACAAATCAGAAAAATGTACTAACAAGAAGCTTGCAAAATAAAAGTAGTAAAGTCAGATGACCATAGTATCCTGGAAGCCATGAGATGTTTAAGAATAAATAGAATGACTAATTTTAAGAACTTTGATCATTGTCAGCTTTGGCAAAAGCAGTTTAGAAGTACTGATGAGAAAGAAACAGTTAAAGCCAGAGATATTTGTGAGAGAAATTAGTGATAACAAGTACAGAAATACTAAGACCAAATAAAGAACTTCCTGTGTTGTTGAGGCATAAATGGGGCAGTGGGGGTGATTGTTGTTCTTTGCTTTGGTTTTAAAATACAAAACTAGAAATGATACCTGTCTGTGACTGTGACTGATGTAGGAAGGGGGAAAAGAGTTTATGGAAGCAGAGGAGGCAGAATTATAAGAGAAAACCCAGGAGTAGACAAGAAGTCAGGGAATCTTAGGCTTTAGATTACAAGTCAGGGGAAAAGATTTGCCTATGTCTACCAATGACCCAAATTATTCATGTGGTGGAAGCTTGTAGAAGATATTTTATAATTGCTTCAATTTTCTAACTGACAGAAGAATGTACCTCGGTGGCACCATGCCTGCCTCACAAACACAAGGTCCTGAGTTTGATCTCCGGTACTGAGGGGAAAAAGAGAATTGAGGCTTAGAATTGCAAGAGTTTAAATTAAAAGCAGGATGGTATTTTCTCCATCTGCAGGTGAACAGAGTCAAATGCAAGCTAAATTTTCCATACTGGTAGTGCATGGAATTAAAACGGGAAGGAGAGAACAGCTGGGATGCAGTCCCAAGGGAGAGACAAGTTAGGAGCACAATGATTATCAAATTGGGTGCAGTTAGAAGACTAGATGATGAAGTAAGAAGGCTAGATAAAATTTTAAGAAAAACGTAATATAATGGTCAGAGAGTGTGATGTTTGAAATTGAATTTGTGATAGGTAGTGACTTTTATGACAATATGAAGCATAGGGCCATAGGAGTCAGTTATTAGATAGGGCAAATTTAGGATCTTCCATGAATAGTTGTTTTATTATACGGTACTCATCATGTAAACATTTGAAAAATATATTGCTCATAAAGAGAAGATTACTTAATAAAGTACCATAAACACACCCAGAAAATTATTGAAACAATATAAATACAGTAATAATGTAGGAAAATAATGTGTAGGCCATGGAAAATAACTATAACAAATTTGTTGACTAGTGAGAACAGTTTATATAATACTATGCCAGGTATTAAGTAATAATAATTTTGAAAATGAATTAATTAAATTTGTATACTTTTATGAATTTAGGTGAATATACTCAGAATGGCAACATTTAGTAGAGTATTCAACAATGAATCCTAAGTAGTTATGCTGGAACACTATATGATTTTTGAATTTAATATTTTTTTGAATTTAATATTTGAAAGTTAATATACTCTTTAAAATTTGAGCTTCTCGGACAAAATCGAAATATTTTTGCAAAGATTTCACATTCAAATATACTTAACACATTAAAAAGCTGTTTTTTATTAGTGCATTACTTTTTCTTTACTCCAATTTTAAATAAACCTTACATTGAATTCCCTAATTATTCATCCTTTTAATACTATCATTATGTATCTAAATATCTAGTGATCCCTTGTCCATGAACACACAAGCTTTATTTTGAGATGCTGTTTAATTTATAGTCAAATGAAACTTTTGGATCCCGCACCATTTACTTTGAAGTACAGACTGCTTTCTTCATATTATCCTATATTTTCACGAACTATGGAAATTAATATGAAAGTGATCTAAATGATTAAAATTGACAATATATATTTTTCCTGGCTTCCCTGGCTACTGGAACTTTTTCTTTTGCTCTTTTAATCACAGCTTTGTGTGTTTCTGTATTTACTCAGTTACATGGTATTATTATATTATGATGTAAAATTTTAACTATACTTAGAACTAAACTAAGGAAGATAGTGGCAAAATTTTAAATAAAAATGTATAATTAATAATGCTAAAATGTGAAAGATATATTTGCATATTTCCACACGTGTGATTAAATGGTAGTTTAATCATGATTAATAAATATAAATATGATAGAGCAATAGAACGTAAATTTTTTCAACACATTACTGAGAGTATTAGATCCTAGAAGCAGAATTTATTGATGATTCATGAAAATCAATTTCTTTAAAAGACATTTTAAGGACATAAACAAGCAATGTGGTTACCGAGGGGAAAATTAAGCATAAAAACATATTGCCTCTGAGGCAGAACAAAATCATTTCTTTCAGGGAACAATATTGCAGAGTCACAGCATGAGGCCTGAATTCTATTTCAGTGAAGAGACAAGAAAAAGAAAAACACATTAATGATAAGCTTCTGTCCATGATCACAGATATCTAAATTTTCTGACTTGGATACCTGTACCGCAGTAAGAGCAGTATATTTGCTACATGGTTTTGGAAAGTTAATTGTTATCATGTTTATACTATTAAGCTATTTCTTATGTATTATTTCTTAAAAACTATGTTAATTATGAGGATTAATTGTCTGGATTATTTTTTCATCTTCTCTTGTGAAGGTGTTACAGAGAAAACTCTGTTGTTTTGCTTTTCTAAGCCATAGAGAAAGAGAAGAGTATCTTTTAAAATTGTTTTCACAGTAGTATTTGGTGTAGTTTCTGGGTTGCGTGACACAACATGGCAACTTATTTCTGTGATATCAAGTAATCCTGTGTTATATTTTCCCTCCTACATATGTGCCTGCAATACTCCTCCTTCCTCCTCTCTCTGCTGTAACTATATTTCTTAAACTGCAATAAAGAATTTGGGCTAGGAGTTTCTCTTAAGCCTTGCAGAAATTATCTCCTGTGGCTGGACTGGTGAGTGGATGACTTGAACTGCACTTCAGGAACTGGAAGGAACCACCCTGGAATATTTAGTCATCCTACAGTGCAATTGGTCCTCAGTCTGAAACCAACCTAGGTTCCAACATGGGATTTTTACTTTGCTGCACATTTTATCATTGTGTCACCTGAATTGCTGTACTGTTTTTTTCCAAGCTCCTTCAAAGCACACTTTCCTGCTCTCGGATAATGAATAAAGCAAAAGCATAGCAATATCCAGAAGAAAAAAACAGCTGAATACACATAATCATCATGAAACTTCACACTGTGATATATTATCTCTGATGCCATAGAGTAGATGTACTATATTTAGTTTTAATATCCTGGAAACAGCATGAATTCAAAATTGTGCATTCATCAGTGCCTATAGGAACCTATTTCATTTTCCATAATTTTTTCTTTTCATAGCTACCAAGGATGTATTCTCTTTTATCTCTCATGCTCCTTTTTTGCTGTGATTTTCAATGGATACTAGAAACTTTCTACTGATAATCTTTTATGAAATTTGGACTCATTCATCATTTTTTGTTTTCATAAAGTTATTCTATTTAAGGCTATAAAAATCTTTGCTTTTGAAATTATTTGGCATTTATAGATGAGAAATATTTCTGGACAAAACTTTAGGGTTTTTAGTCATCCTTTATTATGCTTAAGTACTTGACCAACTGAAGGAATAATTTCTGCTAAACTGATTATTAACTGATTTAGCAGCAACTTTTTGGGAGACCTTGTCCCTTATAGATTTTCTGATGTGGAGACTATTTAGAAAAAAGAACATGGTCTGGCTGGAGCAGAAGTTTTTAATCTGCTAGAAAATTTTAATCTACTGTCACATTTTCATTTCTTTTTATTCATGAACAAAGCATGCAAACTACACTGTAGGAGTCCTTACAATATCTGGGCGATATGACTTTTTCTAACATAATGGTAAGGGTACACTACTAAATTGGTAAAGAAATTTAGCTACTAGATTGTTTTTCTCTACATATGAACCTTTCAAAATGTTCACTATTCCTTTTATTATCAATAAAATATGAAAGTGTTAATACTTCTAATAGTTTTAATACTAACATACTTCATTCTTAAAACATAACTGTGACTTTAAAGCCATTAAATTCCAAAATTGATCATGGGTACAATTCAAGCAATAATTTTCCATGTAAAACTCAACAGTTCAGTACTGGACTCAACTGTAGTTTTGGTTTTAAACTACAAATGTATCAGAAATAGTATGAAAATCCTAGAAATACGAGGGAGCTATACCTACCATTAAAGTGAATGGATACAAAGGTTTAACTCAAAATTTCAGTAATTGTTCATATTTGATGTTCTTAATTTCAAATCCTTACCAATTTGAATAACAGGTAATACAAAATAATTATAAATATTATATATAGGCAGATGAAAAAAGTAATCAACCAAAGTAAAAATATATTGTAAAAGTAATAGCTGCTAGCTACTGGAAAGTGGAAAGGAATTTTGTGATGAATATTACAAAATATTTTTGTTATGGATTATCCCATATTATTAGGAGAAAAAAATGAAAATGACTATATTCCTTAATTTCAGTTACCTAACAAAACCTAAATGACTATATTAAGATTTTCTTTTCTTTTCTGATCCTAAAAATAGCACATATTTCTTTTTTCCTCCTTAATATTTTATCAAATGCATTAGATCTACTTTTACCTGCAATCATCATATCTGAATTACTGTGTATTTACATTATTTTTATTTGTATTTTTCTTTAATTACATTGGAATTAGTGCCAATTATGTTAACAAAATACCTTGTTTTGAATACTTCAATGCTCTATTAGAAAAAGTACAGAAAAATACATATCTATCATCTATTTATATTAATATTCATTGATAATTTAGCTCATTTTCAAGAATCTT
>NW_004624814.1:5303624-5316682 GCF_000247695.1 Heterocephalus glaber | reverse complement strand
CTTTTATCACTAATAAATTTAAAGGAATTTCTTTAATTAATTTGTATTCAATATTTTAATATTCTGTGTGTGAAACTGTGTATGTGTGTGTGTTTATGCACAAGTCTTCTGGGGAAATATTTATGAAGCAATGTGGTGACTTTGAATAAAATATTATTAATTGTGAAATATTTAAAGAGCAGATTTTGATTCACTGAGACCCTTAAGGTGCATCATGAATTAAGAGTTTTGTCTTTTTTTTAACTACTCTTTACCCAATTTCAGAAAGCAGGTTTAGTACATTTAACTAAAACATACAGAATGAATATACTAATTAATTGACTAAAGTTCTTAATATTTTACACTTCAAATATCAAGCCTAAATTTTATAGCTTTCACAAAAGTATATTCAATAGGAAGAGAAGTGTGAACAAAATTAGAACGTCCTGATTAAATTAAATGTAATGATTGAAATAGATAAAAATCAACAGATATTGTTTTACCTCATCTATAAATTTTTATTTCTTTGTCATTCCAAGATTCTTTTTACATGTAAAATTAATTCAAGAAAACTGAGTGGTACAAATTCATTGGCCAGAATTTTGAAGTCCTCCTCACCAACCATGTATTTCCTTGTCCCTATGGCATCCATTTTCTGTACCACATAATTATTTCTCCTACACATTTTGTTATAAGCAAGAATTTATGGAATTGCTAATACTAATGCAATCTTTATTCAATAGAATTTTTTCTTCATAGGTCTAGGATAAATTGGAACAGTAGGGATTTGTACACTATTAAAATATTTGTATATATTAATCCCAGGACATCTAATAATATGGGGGAATTTAGCATAAATTTCATCTTTCCAAATATGCCAACTTTTTCAATATACTCTATTCTTTTATAGACTTCCAAAGGTTTTAGCAATTTTATTTGAACATTAGAATTGAGTTAGTTAGTAGATCATATCCTAAATGTAAGCATAGGAGAAAATATTTGTTGTCTTGAAAGAAAAGCAAAGATTTCATAGGATGTGAAACATCAGACACTATGTTTTGACAATGACATTGTTAAGAAAATTTAAAGTCAGGTACAGACTCATAGAATATATTTACAAAACATGTATCTAGAAAGGACTTATATCAGAGAATATAGATAATTCTTTATACTTAACAATTTGAAAAATAGAAAATCAGGTAAATATTTGAACAGAAATTATACAAAAGATATGCATATGACCAAAATGGACAGAAAAATATATTCACTATTGTAAGTCATATGAGAAACACAAATTAAATTCATTATGAAGTGCATCTGTACATATACTTGAAAAGATAAAATTGTTATATGTGTGTGCGTGTGTGTATGTGCGTGCGCGCGCGCGCTTTTCCCCTGGTACTGGGGATCGAACTCAGGACGTTGTGCCTGCCAGTCAGGCATGGCACCCACTGAGCTACATCCTTGGCCTCTTAAAAATAATTTTATAAAGAAAAGAAAACTAAGGGCACTAATTGCTATGGAATGATGTGAAAAAAGAGTAACTATGATACATTGAAGGTAGAAACAAAACATTGCAACAATTTTGGAAAACAGTTTGTCCTTTTCTTATAGAAGTTAAATGTATTCTCACTGAAAAATAATTCCATTATTAGATATTTATAACAGGGAAATAAAAGCATATGTTTACATACCAACTTATATATAAAGTTTCACAGCAGTATTTAATAATAAAAAATTAATAACTCAAATATCTATCAATATGTTTATTAAAATTGTGGTACCTATACTCAGAGGAGATACTCAGTAACAAAAAGAAATTAACTAGTTTTATACATAATAATATGAAGTTCAAAAATACACTGACTGCAATAACATATATATAAAAGTAAGTTATTCCAAGTAGAAAGAAACTGTATAGAAGTCTAATCTGTTGTGAAAGGTAGTTGGCCACCTGGAGCTGGAGTCAGAGAGTTTGATGAAAGTGGTGTGCAAAGTTTTGGGGTAATGAAATGTATATTTTACCATGGAACTTTACACAGTACATGCATTCATCTTAATTTGTTAAAGTGTTAGTTTGAAATGGATGCATTATAATGGATGTAAAAAATGACTCAAGTTGAGCTTAAATAAATGCCTAGACCTACCAGTTAAATGTCATTCTCAGGTTTGCCCATACATAATATTTTTTGATTGTGCTGGTTATATTAATGTATTTAACTCTAAAATATTTTATAAATGAAAAAAGGATTCACTATTTCAAAATAATTCTAGATTCTTGTTATTTGCTATGAGTAAGTATACAGGATAGTTAAATGATTGTGCTTCTTTTACTTGGAAAAGGAAGATCTATAATTTGATGATCGCTGTTCACATGAAAGCATACTTTATTGTTTCATTTTTAAGTTTCAGTCTACATTCCATTAAATTACAATAATCCAATATTTTTTTACATTTGATGTATATGGTTTATACTCAATATCTGAGTTTGACTACTTTAATATCCATTATTTTATGAGTAAAATAATTTGGTATCTGATTTAGAGAGAACTGTCTCTCTTAAATCTCCAATTTGAGCAGTGGTTAAGTACAAACCCTAAACACTTGTTTTGGGACACCATTAGGACTCTAAGGCCACTATATACCTTCCCAATTGCTCTAGGCCAGGCACCAGACAATTAGAAACAGAATTTAAACACCTGGGGGCTAAAAAGTTATTTAAATTAACTTTTCATCAGGAGCCTGTGAGAGCCAACTCCCTCCACTCCTCTTGCTAGAGTAAGCGGCCCCTAGGGCTCCAACTTGCTCTAGCCTGTTTCTGGATTCACCTTATGCTTGGCCCCGCCTGTCAACTTTCTCTTATTTAAAACTGTAACACAGTTCTGTTTTTCTTCTACTGTAATTTCACTGAATTGTGTCTCACCATCAAAAGAATCTGTAAATCATTTAAAATATTTTCAATATATTTCCAGATAAATCTAGAATCACTGGACATTTTAATTTAGCATGGAATGTTGTTAAATGCTTTCATATTCTATATCACCAATTTAAATTAAAAAGAAAGCCCTAAAAATCGTAAGATAAATATTTATAAATTTAATTTGGAGAATGCAAAATCTATTGGGCTGAATAAGTTTACAAGTCAAATGGTAAAATATATGTGCTATGTTCATATATCTTCATGTATGGCCTAAACTTCCAAATAGTTTAAATATTGAGGCATTTTGAGACTATACATAAATGAATTGTTTCCTAGATTTCAATTTTAAGAGGAATATTGACAAACAGAAAGACTTGCAGTAGAGAATACATGATATACTGAAGGATGATGATAAAGAACAATAATATCTAGCTCCAAAATTACCACTTTGGTGGGAATTTCTTGGAGTTATTTAGTCTTTACAGTACAGCTAAAATCCATGAAGTTGTCTTTGAATGAATGAAAAGTAGACTCAAAATAATGTTAACAACATGTAAATATGATTTAAGGTTTCTTATGGAAGTCATACATACATTTATTTTTAAAAATCCATAACTTAACTGTTTCAGGACAACTCTGCTTGGCTGACAGTAAAAATTTTGTTAATTGTGAAGTTCACAATCAAATTAGAGAATGTTGTTGGCTTCCTCTGGCACTATAGAGTTTTCATGGTGTTTAAGTCAACATGAGTATTGGTTGCTTTCTATTTTGCCAAACACAATTCTACATGATCTTTTTACTTAATCCTTACAAATTTCCAGAAAATAAATATTATAACTACATTTGTTAAATCTCCAATAGTTCAATAAACCTAGAAGTCAAGAAATGAAATAAAAGTTCATGCCTTCTAAGTGGATTCTGTAAGCACTACTGTATATTCTGGCTCTATTTTAGATGGAAGTCTATATCAGATTTGTGTTCTCGAATAAATAAATTTGCTCTGTTTTTCTTAGCATTTTTATTAGCGGTAATGAGGATACTGGTATACAAAAGTTCTAAGATTCTTTCTATTTGAAATTATTGTATCTCATTCCAATAGATATTTTATTTTGCCTTCTATTGTATCTTTGTCACTTTTCAATGGCAGCAGACTTTCACTATCCCTGGATAGAGTCTGCTGTGGTCTCACAGAATTTACACTCTCCTTTTTCTATTTGTTAACATACATGACAAATAATTTTAAGTCATATTATAATCTCAGTTTATTGATTAGAATTTCCCATTCTACATAATATTAAAATCACTGAACTTAAAATATGACATCCTTAACCAACCTGCTAATATTTCTTATATTAATAAAATTTCATATGTGGCCTACAGTAGCATTTATATTTTCTATCAGTTAATTAATAAATATCATTACATATAGGCATTTCAAATTTTTTATAGAACATTTTATAGAAGATTTAGCCTGGTGCCAAGGTTTAGAATAATACAAAATTTTCTATGTTGAACATACTTACATTCATTTTATAGAATGTGTATATAGAATTTAATGAAAAAATGAAAAATAAACAACAAAATAAGTTGAAGTTACATAGTTTAATGTGAATAATAATAAACTTGCTATTCTAAGAAATTCTCTTTGTTAACAGTTTGCTTAACTTTTCTACAAGGATCTTAAAGAGGATGATTTATTTCTTTGTAATTCAGACATTTCCATATATGTGTATTAAAAAGCAGCCGAAACAGTTTATCCAATGTGATTGAAAGAGGTGTGGAATATTTTTATTACTGATACAGAGATAAATATGTGTTAAATAAGAAAGGAATGAATATTTTGATATTCTTGTTCTCTACCAAACTTTTTTTTTTTTGTACTGGGCATCGAACTCAGGACCTTGCAGTTCTGAGGCAGGTGCTATGCCACTGAGTTAGATGCCTGCCTCTACCAAATTCTTTATATCCAATTAACTATTTATCTACCTATATGCCAAATATTCAAAATAATCCTTAACATTTTCCTGTACCCCCCCCCCCTTTTATTGGTACTGGGGATCGAACTCGAGAACTTGAGCTTGCTAGGCAGCCAGCGGAAACATTGAGCTAAATCCTCGGCCCACCCTTAGTATATCATGGAGTTCATTATTTGAAATTTGCATCTCATACATGGACTTCCAATCTCTTCCTGAAACCATCCCACATGAGACTCTAGTTACTTCATATCTCTTTACACTCAAACTACAAAAATGCATTCATGAGATAAAGGCATAGCTCTGTTGTACAGTGCACGTTTAGCAAGTATCGTGTCCTGAGTTCAATCGCTAGCAACCTTCTCTGTCCTCTCACTCAAAAAGAACATCTCTCAGGCTGCATTGAAAACATGCTTTCTTTGGCAAGAATGTACTAAAAAAAAGAGTTTCTTTTTAAAGTGAAATTTCTTTTAAAAGATGATTAAATTATTCAACTAGTGTTTTTTTTTAAAAAAAAACCTATAATATTTTGCTTTATTTTTCATAGAACTAAGAAGACTTTTTTAAAAAAAGATTTTCTTTATTAGTATCTACTTGTATTACATTGAAATAAATTTTTTTAAAAAACTATAACAACCATTCAACAGATAATATTTCAAGATTAAAGAAATCTCATCTCATATGAATGTTCTAAGGAAAATGTTAAGTCTAATGTTTGTTTGCTAATTAGACTGAGTTTGGTATACAGTTTCCCATATTAAATATTCTCAAAAAATTTACCACTTAAAATTACCATATATGAAACAAAAGAAAGTACCCTAGTTTAGTTCCCTGACATTTGCTCTTCAGTAAGTTTCATACCCTTTTGAGCTAACTAATAATTATAAGTGGATCATTGATCTTAATCTACAGTACATTTAAAGAAGTAACTTACTTCTATAGGTATTCCATATGGTTAATGATATGTAAATATAAATTTGATTCTTTTCAGCCTCAAACAAACAAAATTAAAAATCCTTTCAGAAAGTCATGGAAAAAATGCAAATAAAAGAAGATTTGCTTCATGCACCAGAATGTTTGCAACTTGTCCTTATGAATTATGCATATAGATAGCTAATCACAGCCATTATATGTTGTGAATCTCTGTAAATAGCATCCTCATGCATTGATGTTATGGGAACAGAAATAGAAGTACTGAACTGAGATTCAATGAACCCTTTCCTGTTGCACATATGTTCAGTTTTAAGTGTTACCCAATTGTTTAAGTGCTGTACTTTTGGGAAAGACAGATAAGTAAGACAGACTTAATTCTTAGACATATATTTTTTGTATATGTATACATATACCTATTCATATGTGTATACCTATGAATTTTAATTTTGAGAGGTATGATCTTATCCCATAAGGTACTACTCAAATGTATATTTAAATTTTCCTTAAAATTTAAAATGTGTACTGTCAAATAATTTTTTTGTCTTGACTGTAATGACCCTATAAGATATTGGTAAGCATGAATTCTCTCCCCAATATTTTGTCATAAATTGATAGGAAGTAATAACCCCAATTCTTTACATCTCCTTGAATCCAAGCCTTTAGTAAAATATGCTTACACGTCTTCCAATCAAAAAGGGAAGATTATATATTGTCCATTTGTATTTGGGTGGCTTTTATGGTTTAAGTATAAACTGCCTCCAAAAGATTCGTGTATTAAGGCAGTAATGCTCAGAAGTTAGTTTTTTTTTTTTTTTTTTTTGCTTAAATTCTTTTATTGGTACATTTTAAATATACAATACATTTACATTTATCATTGGGTACTTGTACCTGTACATGATGTATCTTGGTTCTTATTTTTTCCCCATTCCCTGTCCTCCCTTCACCCCCTCCACCCTTCCCTATTGACAAAACTTTGTTTCCATTTTTTTTCTCATAATTTTCCTTTCCCTTCTTTCCTTTCACCTTCCCCTCCCACTTCCCCTACCCCTTTGGACCTTTTCTTCCTATCTCAAATTATCAATTATTCATTTTAATCATTTTAATCCTTGTTTACACTTTCAGTTTCTCACATCAGAGAAACTATTTGGTATTTACACGTGTGTCCTATTTATTTCACTTAAGAGTATGGCCTCAATATTCATCTATTTAGCTATAAATATTTCTAATTTTTCATTCTTTATGGCTGATTAGTACTCAATTTTGTAAAAAAAACCCCATATCTTTTTTATCCAGTTTCCAGTTGATGAGCACTTGGGCTGTTTCCAAACTTTAGCTATTACAAACTGTGCCGCTATAGACATGAATACACATAAATTGCTGTGGTATGATTCTTTTAATTCTTTTGGGAAGATATCAAGTAGGGGAATAGCTAGAAGTGAGTTTTAATAAACCACGTAGATCATTAGATTGTTGAACTCATCAGCAGAATAATCCCATCACTGAATGAGATTGTTAGGACTTGGGACCCAACTGAAGAAAGTAGGTCACTGTTGGAAGTTCTTGAAGGGCATTTGTCTTACTTTGGGTCATTTACTCTCTGCTTCTGGGCTGTCATGAGGTAAGCAGTTTTCTCTGCCTTATAGACAGGCAACTATGGACTAAAACCTATAAAATTGTGAGCCAAAATAAGCCTATTATCCTTAAAGATATTAATATCTAGTATGTTGTCCCAGAACCAAACATACAACTAATGCAGTAAATTTGGGTTTTGACTTGGTCATTAGAATGTTTTAGATATAGTGAATCAGTTCTCAAATTAGTTTTGAAGAGGACAAATTTTAGCAGTTTATATTATTTATTCTAGAATCTCTTAAATATTCCAAGACCACAAATTATATCAATTTTTTGAAAATTATCCTCTACACCAACTGTTATAAATACTAAAATTTGGAAGAAAGAAGTGTAAGCAACACAAACACCTAGCCATTATTACAATATAAGACTTCTGTTATGGCTTGTGTCTAGATGTCTTCCCAAAGTCTCCTGTAGTCATAGGTGGGACTTTTCAGAGGGGGCTGGATCTAGGGTGTATGATACTGGAATTAAGAGTGTGGGATTACTAAATTAGTCCACTGATTGGTTTGTCATAGTTCTGAGTATGCATAATGGGAAGGCCCACCCTGAGTGTGGCTGGCATCACCCAAAGGGCGGGTAGCTTGGAAAAGATAAAATGGAGAGTCAGGTTGCTGCTGCTACTTCTGCTTCACTGCTTTGGTACTTTTCTGCTTGCTGCTTTCTGCCTGCCATGAACGGTTTCTCCTCTGTGATATCCCTCTGCCATCCCACCCTGCCTTGGAGCCAGCCAACTATGAACTGAAACTTTTACAATCTGTGAGCTACAATGAACTTTTCTTCCTTTAATGTTGTGTGTCAGGTATTTTGTCTCAGCAATGAGAAAAGTAACTAAAACAACCTCTTAGTAATGAACCAAACTACAGTAATATGAACATGTTTGATACAGTAACAAATTTACCACAAGAACTGGGGGGAAGGGTGCAGAAATTGCCAAAAAAAAGGACAAATTGTTCTTAATTATAGTAAAGGGGAATGATGGAAGAAGGACATTTTTTTTTAAATTCTCATTTTAAGTCTTATGGTACTATTTAAAATTTGGATAATATGAATTGCCTATATTACTTAAAAAATTAAGAAGAGGCTGAGTATGATGCATGCCTGTAATCCCAGTATTTGGGAAGCTGAGGTAGGAGGATCACCATGAGTTTGAGACCAGCCTGGGCGACCCATGAGTTTGATACCAGGCTGGGCTACATAGTGAGTTCAAATCTAGTCTGGAATACAGAGCAAGATCATTTCAAAAAAAAAAAATTAAGAAAGCACAACTATAAACCTAGTTCAAAACATATTGCTATCATTATCAGTGTAGGCTGGGGATGACAAATATTACATACTTTGGATTTTTTAAACTTTTGCAATGTTTGTATATACTCAGTAGCTTGAAGGAAATTACATATATGCACTTAAATAATATTGATATTTATATGTAAAAATATTTATCTAAATATGTGTAGTTTACATATTTTCTGTACAAATGTAAAAGTACATATGCTTACATATGAATACATATATATGTTTGTGTGTATTTAAACAATTTTTGCATGAAATAAAGTTAATATACATTCAATTAACAGAAAATGCAATGGTGTCACTATCTCAGTCTGCCATGTGAAATATGATTTTCACATCACTGTCATTCCTGAATCTTGAGAAATGTATTGCCAGTAACCAATTATTAACTTACACTTTTCTTTCCACCTAAATACTTAAAAGGTAGAATATGCTCTTCCATTCATACAGTATGTAGGGTAACTAAGCAGCTCAGTAGCACCACTGGAATATCTATATCAGCTGTTAACCTACGGAAAAAACAAGAAGTGGAATCTTTTTTGTTCATGTACAGTACTCTGCTTTGGATGAGAGTTTATGATATGTATGTATGTATTTGTTTTTAAAAAGAAATGCCTGAAGCAGTTTAGAGACCAAGAAATTATTCTTTTGGAGGTAAGGAGGCATGCTGTTGCATGGCATTTTAAATGTTTTCTCCAGTTCTCTGCTTCATTACCAACATTTTTGGTGAAGATTGTTTTGTTATTGAAATACCTAGTTGATTTTATGTACTGACATGATTTCTTTTTCTACATGCTACTCTAATTCTTCACTAAACTTGTTAAAAATTTGATCAGCTCATCCATAATCAGTTTTTCTGTTAGTGATGTCATCTTCATAGTCATCATTATATCATCTCGATTCAGATCATTCCAGGTATTTGATTATTTGCCAGTAAATGAGAACTGAAGCCTCATTATTGAAGTTGAAAACTTTGATATCTACTTTTTCCAGCTAACTGATGGAATGTGAAAGTATACTTTTTGCACATGTAAGGAGGTCTGACATTAGATTTTTTCTCAATTGACATATAGAATCCTTGAAAGTCACCAATTTTTCATCATCATTACTGAACATAGTCACAGACCAGAGGTTGCGCCAGGCATTCGCACTGTCTTCATTCACCATTTTTTAACCACTGGAAATAGAATGTATGGTACTCTTCATGCTAATGTTATTTTGAAAACCATATACTTCCATAATTCTATTCACTGCTATTTACATGCTGACCAAGAAATTATTTTTGTATTTACTTTCAACTTATCTGAAGATACTCAACTCACATGACTGCATTTGTTAGGTAAAATTTGTGGAAAAATACCTGGCATAAAAATTATTTTCACTAGAATTAGCATTAAAATAGCCTAGGAATAACAAAATCTTGCAAGCTTCATCCAGTCACACTTCCCTTTACTAAGCAAGAGCCAGTCTCACAAAAAGTGAAGCCAATCAGAAAAGATGTCACTGGTGATCCATACTACCTCACTAGTGCAATAATGGACTGGTAAAAAATCCACTTCTTTAGAAAAATGAGGACTCAAAACATTGCCTAACTCAGCAAGTTTACACTTCCAGTGAGTGCTGCTTTATCACTTCCCAGGACAGTTGCTTCATCTTTAGCATCCTTAATCTCTGTAGGATTGTTTCCTCAAGCATAGTTAGTGTTTGAACACATAACACAGAACCATATGTTTCATCAACACTTTAGATGGGTTTTGCCATTAGATTTTTATCTGCAATGACAATTTTGTCAGTGATTATTTCACTGTCTTATGATGAACAGATTTTTATCACCATAAATCTTTAAAAAATGTTTTCCACTAGTCATTACCTTTTTAAAAGTAGAAATTCAACTATTTATCTTTCTGTTTCTTCAAGTCATATATAGTCATCATTTTAATACTGATTCTTGGGTAGATTATTTCTCACCTACAATGTTGTCCAGTTGTGCCAACAGCTTGATTTTCTGTATTATTAATAAACACACATGATTTTTTATTTTCTTATCACTATTTTCCATTGGGGTATTTCCAGCCTTTTTTGGTATATTCAATAGTATCTTTATACCACAGAGTAAAAGTGACAAAAATAAAAAAAATCCACAGTCCATAATGTATGTAGTTCTCTGACCTGCAGGGGGCATTGTGGGTAACTTGCTTTTGGCATTCAGCATGTTTTAATCCCCACTGTGGGAGTAACTCCTTGGCTGAATCTGGGGCTGTGATAGGTCCTAGGAGGGTTTTTCTTTCTTTTTTCTTTTTTTGGAGATGCTAAATAAACTATGTGTTGTGTGCCTGGTTTTTGAATCTCATCTACCACATGAGACCCAGTGTGGAATTTTCCACTAGTTGCATCAAGACAGTGCTCAAAAAGTTTTGAATTAATGAAGCATTGCTGATTTTGGATGATCTGATTAGAGATGCTCAGACTGAACCACAATACTTCTATAAACATTAAAATACTTTCTAATTATACAACATATATAGAGATAAATACATTGATGCCATATACATGATACTATGTATGTGTATGTGTGTTTCAATGGGAAAAACTATTTATGTTTTTATATAGCTTTCAAGTTTCATAAAAATGTCACTCATGACTTAAAATGATATCTAAATATATAGCACAAATATTTATAAAGATAAAAATTATCAACCTTTATTAGTTATCCCAACAATCATAATTTTTTAATATTCTGTTTAAAATAAGAAGTAAAAGTAAACATATAGTTTTGGTATAATGCTTTAAATAAATAAGCATATATCTTTTTCTTAACTTCTGATACCATGAAAAGCTTCTTTCAATGGCCTTTCAATTTTCAAGCAATCTTAACCTATGTTTTCAAAATCCTTTTAATCAGTGCAAGGTACAGCAAGGTAAAGTAAAATTTGTTAAGATAAAAGGACCATGACGTTTATACTGTTATCTAGATCAAAAGGAATTCGTAGAACTGGGGAAAAAATATTAAGGATCTGTCATTTATTCTATAGCTTTATGCTAATTTATAAGTGAGATTATTGAACTTTCCAAATATATCTTTCAAAACCTGTAAATAGCAGTCAAAAATCTGTGATAGTTATTTCATTCACAGTATTAGAAACACATTAAAAAACAACTCCATAATTATTTGTGAAATAATTTGACATTTATAGGATATATTTTAATTTCTGATATCCTACCTAAATTCATTTTATTTCTTCTTAGAATAATTTTCAATATCACACATAATACTGATACATTTATAATACTGTAATACATTTATTTATTCTTAGTTGTTTCTCTCTCTTGAATGCTTCCTGAAAGCAATGTTTTTTAATCTTTTATTCATTACTCCCTCTGTAATATGCAGCAACATGACTAGCAAATTTAAGTGTTCAAATAAGAATTATTAAAAGAATAAGGGAATTCAACTCAGTTTAATTCACTAAGAATCCTTCTTTCTTGAAGATGCTGGATGAATTAGACTTGGTCCCTGCTCTCAAGTATTTAAAAATTCAAGTATTAAAAGGAGAACCATTTAATAATTTGAAACTATAGTTTTTGCTCTATGAAAGGGGTAGATAAACAAAAGAACTTTTGCAGGAAAAATGAATTTTTAAAGGAAGGTAATGAAGATTCATTTCTGAGATTGACTCTAAAGAATACAAATATGACATGTATATAAGAATATTCCAGACTGATGTAACAATTCAATAAAAGGGCTTTTGGAGGAAGATAGCATAGAATGCTGAACAATTGGTGATGTCTTGGTTTTTTTTTGGGGGGGGGTACCGGGGATTGAACTTGGGTCCTTGCGCTTGCACAGCAGGTGGCGAAAACACTGAGCTAAATCCCCAGCCCTTTGGTGATGTCTTAGCAGAAAGTAAGCAGATTGATAAACATTAATGGCAGAAAGACAGAACAAAGTCAAACTAGGCAAATTTTGAATACTTTGGATATATATGTATTGAAACTTGTTCTTGGCCAAATCTGTGTTTTTTTGGGTTTTTTTCCCCCATTAACTTTATTGGTACATTTTAGGTATAAAATACAGTTACTTTCATCATTGAGATCTTGTACCATTACATGAGTATCGTGATTCTTATTTTTTTCCCCTTCCCTTGCCCTCCCTTCACCCCTTCCATCCTTCCCTAATTGAAAAGACCTTGTTTCCATTTTTTTTTCCTCTTCTCATATTTTTTCCTTTCCCTTTTTTCCCTTCCCCTACCCCTCCCAATTCCCCTGCTCTTTTAGACCTTTTCTTCCTGTTACACAATATCAGTTATACATTTTTTAAATTATAATAT
>NW_004624814.1:5278384-5291762 GCF_000247695.1 Heterocephalus glaber | reverse complement strand
TCTCTCTCTCTCTCTCTCTCTCTCTCTCTCTCTTCAAATTCCTCATAACATTGTCTCTAAAGAAGCAGACTCAAGTGTTCTTTATATATGAAAGTTTTTCCTCAAACTAAATCTCCAAATATTTTCCTTTGTTCTGCTATTTTGATCTGGTTACTTATGAGTAATAGTTAATCATTTATTAAATGTAGTTTGAAAAAAACCACTTTACATCTTTTCAATATTTTCTATTCTCATTCTATTTTGTTCAGTTTTTAACCCTTGTCCTATGGGTTTGTTTTTTTTTGTCCTGTTTTATCTGAGCTGCCTGTAACATTCATGCTGCTTCCAGTTTAGCTTTTATTATTATTTCTTTTGTTTTCTAAATTTTAACTCTTCATGTTCTACTTTCTTCTCATCATTTATTTTCTATAAATCATGTTATTAATATTGTTTTAATAATTGTATAATTGTGATACATTGGTGATAACTTTAAGCAAATCAACAGGAACATTTTTGGGGCAGTGCTCTTTAGGTGTTTGATTTGATTTTATTTTCCTTTGTCATTGTATTATTTCTCTTCTTTGAACTGAGTCATCCTTCTTGAGGGAAAGTCTAGTCACATTTTCTTGGTTACTAGAGTTTTGGTCCTATTTAAGGTTATTTGTGTGCATATAAGATCCACTGAGAGAGCCAAGACTACAACCATAAAGCTGCTTCTAACTGTAGTGTCTCTTATCCACCTTACTGGAACAAGAAGTTCCTTTCTAGGCACTTAAAGAGCCATTGTTTATGGGCCCCTGCCTGCCAAGCTACCAAATCAGTAAGTTTCATAGTCAATCTTAGCACTTCATTTCCATTGTTGAAGCTGGGAAATAGTATTACTATGTACTCCTGGCATTTTACTTATTTGATGAGATGTGTTATGCATGCTTTGAAAGATCCACAGGCAAAGATATGCCACATTCATATTTTTATGGACCATTACTCAACTTCCTAAACTTTTAGAAACAGCCCCTCCTACAATTTTGGACTTCAGCCTTTCAGATATATCTTGATTTTGACACTTGTATATTTTCTTTCCATTTTCAGTAGGCTTTTCTGTTATATCTGAGATCAAAATAAAAAGATTTTCTTCTACATTTAAAAAAATTCTTTATATATTGAAACAAGAAAATAAATATTATAGTCATTGTAGTATTTTTTCAAGTCTTATCAAATTAACTAACATAACCAATATTAATATTTTGTCTATCTATAGATCCAGATTTCCTCAACACTTGATAGCATTAGACTCACAAAATACCAAAATATATGGAAAAATATTAAGTCAAAAAGGCATTTAATACCTTAATTTAGCAAATATATTACTTGAGTTGTAGCAGAAGAGAATCGGTCTTTTAACCTCATGATTGTGTGGCTGAGAGCTCAATACTACTGTTCAGAGACTCGTACATATATGTGTGTGGGGGGGATAAGTGTAAAATCAGCCTGTGTGATATTGATTTATCCCTTTTGAAAAGATTCATTAGTACTTTCTCTCTATTTTTTCTGTTCTAATAACATTATCATGTAATGTTCATTATTTTCTGATTTTTTCTATATTTTATTTCCACCTTTTATCCACCATACATGTCTTTCATATATTTTTTTCTTATTTCTCTAGTTTATATTTTTCTGTTTTTATTTGTCACATAGCTTTCATCAGGACATACTCTAATCTTCGCATGGGTGACAAACTGACAAAAATTACTTTATAAAGAAATACAGGCCAGTTGCAGCTGCACACAGTAATCTCAAACCTCTGAGAAGCTGAGGCAGGAAGGTTGCAAGTTTGACCCAGCCTGGGCAATTAGTGGTTTAGCAAGGCCTTGACTCAAAACATAAAAAAATAAAACAAACAAACAATAACAGTCTGGGCTGGGCATGAGTCTCAGTGAATCTCTGGGAAATAAAAAGAAATGTAATCAAACTTGGTAATTTATTTAATTTATTTTGCACACATATGCACCTGCATATAAATACAACTTACAGTGTCTTTAAAATAACAATGACTTCTCATTTTCTTCATTCTGCTTAGATTATACCAGGTATGTACATTTCTCACCCATCTCTTTCCTTAACCCATGTTGGTTAAATAGGCTGTGGATTATTAATAAATATGGTCATTTTCCCGCCAAAACAAAATGGCTGTTTACTACAATATATAGATAGATATGTTAGTTTTATTTCCTCAACTGTAGACTGTCTTTTATTATATATATATATATCATATTAAGAAATAATTATTTCTTTCTTTAAATGTACAGATCTATAATGTTTTCTTTTTGTAGAGACTTTCATTTACTTCTTGGTTGAATAATGTAGCTTCATTAGTAATAAACAATGTCAGTAAATAACTTCAAACTCATCTGTGAATCTCAGTTGCAATAATATTTTTTGGATTATGTTTGGGAAAAAATTTATAATTATGTCCCAAATGTCTGAATAGTTGTATTATCTTGGGTACCATTTTTCAGACACATAGAAGATTCAGTGAACCACAAAATCCTTTTCAAAATGCATAATGTGTGAGAATGATATTGCTTTTGGTTTTGGTGCCCTGGAATGTAACAAAAAGAATTGTGCAAGTTCGGGGACTGAAGTTTACTAGCTCTGAACTTGAAGAGCATTGCTAGTTTTAAGAAGATATAATAGAACCATAATAGTGAAATTTCTGCACCATTTATATTCAAAACACTGCTACACGCTTGTATTAGTAGATTAAAGAATGCTGACAGAAGAAATACTGAAGGTAATCTACAAAACAGGTTAATTTCTGTATTTTCAAAGGATTACCTATCCGAACTTTGTTTCTGAATTCAAAGAGATAAAAAGCACAATCAAATAATAAGGCAAAACTTTTTGAAAAAAATGAGCAAATATGAAGTAAATGAAAGAAGATTAGGTTGATAGGATCCATTCTTTTTTGTGATTCATATTGCAGCAAATTGTTCAAAAAATTAATGCTATTTGCATATTAATGGAATGATTATTATTCCAAAATTTATATGTGGAATGATCAAAATTGACTGTGAAAATGTGAGTTTTTAGCATTTAGCTGCAAAGTTACAAACACTCTAATTAGCTCTCCTCCATATTTGAATGAGTACTACTTCTTTTTGTGTTGAAACATTTTGTTACCCAACTTTTAAGAGAGATGTAACAAGGAAATGATATTCTAATGAAACAGAGAGACCAAATATATAATTTTCACATAATATGAAGTTTTATTTCTCATTCACATTTTAAGTCAGGTTCTTGCTCACATACCAGTTCTGGTCAGGTTCCTATAGGTTGATTTTGATGTTGTTGGAAGAACATCGGGGGGTGTTGTCACCCCACTGAGCCTGGCCAAGGTAAGAACTGTGAAAGGAATCCTTCAGAATAATTGTTACTCATAAGTTATGAAACACAATTAATCCTTTCTATAAAAAAGAAATGTAGGATGGTTACACTTGACTCCATGCTGACTGAAATCCTCTCATCAGTCAGATGCTTAAGTTATCTTGAAAATAAAATTTAAAAAGGGAATAGAAAATATTAAATTCAATGTTCCCATGAGAAAAGCGTTGTTAAATTGCTAACAATCCCAGCTGAACAAGTGTATAATCTATTCTATTTTTATTTTAAAATTCAGGTTTTTTAAAAAGAACATTTGGACACCTTTTTGAGTTGTGAAATTTTAACAAGATGTTTTCAAAAGAAGAGACTTTTCTCTACATTAATCCCTGCTTCTACTGCAACGAAGCTTACAAAGGTCAGAGGCAGATAGAGCCTTCCTGCCCCTCCACTGCAGTCACACCTATGGAACAGCAGGGTCCTCCACACGAAAGGGCAGGAGTGATGTTCCCTATAATGAATAGTGCTATTCTGTTACATGACCTTCAAGACAGCCTGAAAATTTGAAGTCAGGGATCAGTGTGGAAAAGCAAATTGATGAGTAGGAACACTGTAATCTTAGCTGATAACTCTTTAAAAGGTAACCAAAGCTATTTCTTTGTTCCCTGGATAATGGTAAACTTTTCAAAGAACTTTAAAACTCCGGTAGAGAATAAGGGAAAGTGAACATTGTGAGTGGCCTTTTCAAGAAATGAGTCATATTAAGAAATTTGAAGCAGTCTTTAAAGATGGCCACTTAAAGTGGTGAATATAACTTAAATGTAAAGTGAGAGTCATATAAGGCTATGTATAAATACGTGCTCTGAGGATCGTGGCTTACTGTTGGCCCAAAGAAATCATAAAAGGAAAAAGTGTAGAAATACCCACATATGTTCAGAGCTAAGCAAGGTCTTAATTAGTGCAATTTACACCTGAGTCAAAGGGTCATTTTTCAGATTCAAATCTTAGAAAAGCATAAACATAAAACACAAGCAAAGAAGACTCTGAAGTTAAATCTCTGAAATTTCAAAGGAGAAAAAAATATTCCTTAAAATGGACTTCATCTTTGTTGTTTGGTGTGTTATATTTTTTGCTCATAATTTTCATAGATTTAAATCTTTTTGGCCTTCTAGGAATACAGGGATATTTCAAACAAGGCAAAGAAAGTAATATATACAAATTTATGTGGCTTTAACAATATATAATAAAAATGCAAATACCAAAGTAAGTGTTTCACAGAATAAATGATAGTTTACTTAATCCAGTTAAAAACAGTTTTATGAACATTCATTTCTATTTCAAATAACAGTTCTTTAAATTAGGCTGTAGATGAGAAGAGAAAGGGAACTTACATGGCTATTAGGTGAAGGCAGCATTGGTCCATGTTTTATTCTGTTTTCTATTGTCTGAAAACATTAATGCCATAGTCTTTTGTTTATAAAGGGAAGAGATTCATTTTGAATCTTAGTTCTGTAGGGGAAACAGGTCTGTAAGCAGGGAAAGCCCCATTAGGTTTTCTGGCTAATCTTCACTGGAGGGAGCAATGGACAAGAAAGACAAGGGAGGGCTGATAAACAGAACTTGGGGCACAAGACATTGGGTGCTTTTCCTCACCTTTAATAAAATGCAAAGGAGACAAGGAGTGGCACTTTGAAGAAGACTCAATTTAGTATATAAAAACACATGCACACTAATGCACCTATATATCCATATATATATACATATATTCAATGTATATATATATGTGTGTGTGTGTGTGTGTATATATATTCATAACCACTCTAGGGTCACTATGTTGCTGCACTAGATAACACACATCCCCTTAACTACTAACTTTAAGTTGCCTAGTCTGTAAGACTCCTCCTAACCAACCCATGAATCCTAGTGATAAGGCCCAGACAAGGACAAGTCTGCCCACCTAGAAAGGTACATAGGACACTTAAGCAATGGTGCCTGGGCTAGGGTCTTGGGGCCTAGAACAGCCAATCAGGTCATGAGAAGTTCCTGAGAGGGGTACCAAAAACATAATAAAAGTAAGCTGAAGACAAAGACCTCCTGGTATCCATCTTTTCCAATGCCTTCTGCTCTGATACTCTTCGTTGGGACAGCTTTCTATGTTACTCTTTTCTCTCTTTTCAAATAAAGTATCTTCCTTCCTAAACTTGATCCTTTTAAATAGTTATCTGTGCTGAGTTTATGGATGCAATGGTTCTCAAGGCTGGGAAGTTCAAGATCATAGCACTAGCCAGGGGTTCCTGCTTCTCCAACTCACAGAAGAAAACAAAGGAGCAAGTGAATATATTTGCAAATGACAAAACAGGATGGGCAGCTTTACTTTGGAATAATCCCTCTTCTCCAGCGTAGTAACTAATATAGCCCCCCAAGAGTATCTCACTCCCCTGAGGAGAAAGATATTAATTCCCCTTAAAAACCTAGTTACCATTTAAAGAATCATAATTCCACAATACTGCAATAGACATTCTATTTCAACATGTGTTATGGCAAAAACAAATCACATCAAATCTATAGAAGCCAATGGTATTTTTCCAGTATTTTTACGTTTTCTACTCCCAAGTAAAGCAAGTAAAGACTAGAAAACACAAAACAGCTAGACTCTGGAAGCACAATAACATGTGTATGACTCATTCAGGCTCAGAGCCAGCCTTCTCTTCTATTTTGGCCATATATTCTACAAAGGAAATGCTGATTGCACTATTGTTCCAGATATTTATACATTTTATCCTTCTTTTGACAATGAATTAATCAAGTCTTCTATATACAATATTCAAATCAGTTACCTCCACCATAAAACATAAGTCCTCTATTAGTTTCAGTATTTTGTTATATTATTACAACTTTAGCATGTTGAATTAGCTGCAATAGTACTTTTCTTACAGTTATCACTATAGATAAAGGATTAGTTGGTACTCCTTTGTGCTAAGTTTGTTAGGATCTGGGTTGCTCAGCTTCAAATTATATTATCATAGCTTTTGATATTTTTAATGTGCATCTGTAGACTTAACCAACCGTGTCTTTAAAATATTTGAAAAAGTTGTCTATACTGAACGTGTACAGATAATTTTCCTGTCATTTTTTAAAGTAAGTATAACAGCTATTTTCATAACACTTACATTGTATTAGGTATTCTAAGTTATCTAGAAATGCTAAAGTATTTGGGAGGATGTGGGAAAGTTACATGGAAATTCTACAGCCTTTTAAAAAAATTTGAACATCCATGCATCTTGGTGTCAGTGGGGTGTCCTTCATCCAATCTCTGGAGAATATTGAGGGATACCTCTATAAATATTGACTCATGTAATGCCAGAAAACTAACAGAGCATGGAAAAATTATAATCATTTGCTTCCTTGTGTACATCAAATTATATGTCTGATAAATGTCTTATTATATGCTCATCTGGAGTGAATACAAAACTATTCTGAGTAATGGAAAAATTAAAATGTAACCGAACACAATTTGAAAACTTCTCTCCATCTATTTTAACCTAATGGCAACATTTAAATGACAGAACTAAGCAATCTCAGTTGCTATAACAAGCATCAGAGTCATTGGAAGAGCTGAGAAGGCAATATCCGTTCATTATTTGGAACAGTGTTTTGACAAATGATGTAAACTCCTTTTATTTCTTCCTTCAAGATGGTTTGTAAAAGCTGTGAAAGAATGGTATCAATTTGGTAGAATGTCTGCATGTAAAGAAATCTGTAGGCTCTGTGTCAACTTGGGGGCTTATTTCTTCTGTTGATCATAAACTGGGTGAATTACTTTTCTCTTATAACTGTCAACTGCTTAAAGCAAGTTCTTCATTGTTTTGGATTTTTCTCCCTTTATCTAGCTGATATATTAAAATTGAAGTGTAGATATGGAAGAGTTGATGAGACATCTATTCTAGTGAGGTCTTGGATCTTGGGAAAAAGAGCTGGTGGTTATAAAGACATAATCATCACAGATCTGGCTTTATTCTCCATGGTGAATCATATGTACAATTTACTCCCATTAGATTTAGAAGAATTACCATGAAACCCAAAATGATTCAGACCCAGTAATATTTAAAATATTATTTGGCTCTGAGTATAACTAAGCTCATAATTCACTTACACAAATTTAAAAACACTATTGTCCTCAGCTTGTTTTACCATAATTATATAAATATATATTTTCTATATAAAATGAATTAGTCTTTAAATATTTTACTTCTAAAATATTTGCCATCTTTTGTGAAATCCAAACTTCCTAGAATTAAGTAGCTTGTTTCTTTTGCTCTCATTATAACAAACACCAATTAAAATAAATAATATTTAATTTCCCATGAATCTACACTTACATTTCAGGCTGTGATTTTTCTCTCTTCACTTCTATCTCCACTATTTTTTTTTTTTTTTCAGTACCGGGGATCGAACTCAGGACTTTGTTCTTGAAAAGCGGGTATGGCATCACTGAGCTAAATCCCCAATCTTCACTATTCTTAAATTGCCCTTTTTGGTTATAGTTGACCCTAGAATAATATACCCCAGGAGATGCATTTTAATTCTAGTAAAAATTATTTTTAGAGCCCATTAATAAAAAAATTTGAAAGAGAAGGAAATAAACTTCTTCACTTTATTAAGAAAAAAACAATTGTTGCTAACAGGTTCAAAGAAGATTTATACTGAAAATCTTTCAGACATTCAAAAAATTTTTAAATTTTATTTGCAACAATTAGCACTGCTTACAAAGTGTGCATGCAGAATACATTAGTTAATAAATTTAATTTACTTAATTATGTGATATGTATCCAACATTACATTTAGTGTATAGTAGTTATTCTATTGTTTCCTTTACTTAAAAGAACAACATAGTATTTTGTGTGCATTTATTAGCTGCAAAACACTCTGTGAGGAAACATATGACACTCAAAGATCTATTAAGGACTTACCGCTCACTCTTAAAACATGAACTTTCATTCTGACACTATGACTAGTTCAAATTCATAATCTGATTGTAAAGGTGTTAAAGTAGTAGAGCTAACAAAAACTATGACTAACAAAGATTGATGAAAATGTGTATGTCTTTGTTCCAGAGAAAAAAAGTTCTAAGTTGGATGTGAAATTGTAAGTTTTACATTAGGTTGAATTTCATTCAGGAATGATCAAAGAAGTAATAAAGATCACCACCTATTGAAGATTAGAGGAAATTCCTTTCTGAAAAATGAAAATTTAAAAACATCATTGAAGTCTCTGAAGATTAATCAACATGATTTATATCTGGAACACACTGTGGTTCAATGTGGTTTCCTGACATTCTGCCCAAGCCTCAGTACTGTTCTATTAATAAATGGAGACAACAATATTTTCTTTCTCTTCTTTTTTTTTTTCATTCTCTGTTAGTCACACAGGCCCCATAAATCTGTACAATTAAAGTGATAAGATTAAAATTATACATTTGTGAGGTCATATTTGTGATTATATTACCCAGGTTTGAGAATTTGGCAATATTTGGAAATCTTTGGTACAATGAGGAGCGAGAGGTCTAAGGGTATTGGGAGAAGTGGTAACAGATATTGCTGAGCAACCTGCTTTGCCCAGAACAGCCCCACAAAATCATCACCCAGTCTGAAGTGTCAATTGTGTTCAGGTGGAGAAATTTCAGGTTAGAGTAAAAGAGCAAGGGAGTGGGGCCGAGTTAGAGGTGGTTAGTTGTTTGACCAGTATATATAGTAACAAGTTACCATCATTTGACTATATTTTAGATGTGTTTTACCTTGCTTCTATTCTCAAATTTTTAAAATATATTAATCTAAAATAATGTTGACTTGGCAATAGCTTAGCACTTGTACATAGGAAGAAAAATTGGTTCTTCTGCCTCTCCTGGTTCTCAGTTTGTGCTTCTATCTCGCTCCCCTGGCCAGATTAAATGATATATAGACAAGTGGAAACAAGTGTACTTCTCTGGGATTTTACTTTTTGTGTTGAATCTATGACAGAGAATTGACTCTGTTTTTTCTTCAGTGTGATTAGGTGGGTCAGTCAAAATTTTGTTTTAATCTACTGGCTTTTATTTGCTATTAGCAGAGTTTGACTCTGCTAGAAGGGGTTACCAAATTTATTAACATAATTAACAATACATAATCTAATAAGTAAGCTATGCATAAATTAATTTCAGAAGTATAAACTCAAATTATTACAAAATGTATGAGATTAATTTATAACGAATGAATTAGTCGATACAAAGACTGTGCTTCCTAATCTATGATTTAATTATATTCATCCACTTAATCCATTCAATAAATAGTTTTGAGCAGCAGCCATGTGCCAGTCACTATCCTAGAGGCTAGTTGATGACTATGTAGGTGACAATAAACATTTGTGAACAGATTAATGTTATGGTGGCTATAATAGTTATTTACTGTGTTGCATACCATCAATCAAAGGGAGACAGATATACTTTAACTCTCTACATTATTATAGATAATTATGCTTTCATGTGCTTTGAGGAAAGGATCATGACAACATGAAGACATACAATGAAAAATCTTGATTTCTATAATATCCAGAGATCATTAAATCATACTAGAAAAAATGGTGCCTGGACTGAAATTTAATATGGTAACTAAGAAAAGCAGAGATGTGAACCAATGTAAAATGTGTATCTTTCATGGTCATTTTGAATTTAGAGAAAAGACAGAAGCCACATGGTACAAAGTCCAGTGAATAACGACAGTGAGGACACACCACATTATTTTATGAGCCTGCCTTTCCCTTAGTATATTTGGCAGCAGCATTCACCTCATAAAGACACTCATGAAAGACTTTCAGAACTGACTGCTTGAGAAAGTAGTAAGAATGGGATATGTTTGTTCAAAGTGAGTGGGAGTGTTTTGAGGGAACTTAATAGCAATGTGTCTTTTATTGTAACAGATGCCTTTGAATTTAAACATTTAGGATACATGGTGATCACCTGTTGTGAGTCATCACGGGCATCCCTTTGGAGGGATTATTGACACTTGTCCCCCTTCTATTTCTTCTTTTTTTTCTTTCTGGATCCCATAAGGTGAAGGGGCCTCCTCTCCCATGTGAGCCTGCAATGACCTGTGGCCTGCACAGGTCCAAAGCAACAAAGGCCAAAGTATCATTCACTGAATACCTCTGAACCTGTAAGCCAGATTTCTTCCTATCAGCTGATTTGTTTTTTCAAGTACTTTGTCACTGTAAAAAAGGCCTAACATTGATTTAAGTTGTTAGAGTAGTATCTATGATATAAATATAAAATACATTAGCTCTTGATGGTATATATAAGAATAGTATTTTAACATAAACTATGAACTCCAAATAAAGGGCATTTCCAATATAACATTAATAAAAGCAAATTAGTCTTAGTAGTTTTAACAAATAAGCCAAAATATGACATCTGAATGTCTTCCTGTATATTTTTAAAAATATTTAACACTTCTAAAAAGTACATTGACTGATTTGAAATTAAATTCGATATAGCACATCTGAGCACAGTTTTGCACAGTAAAAAGCTCATGAAATTGTACAAAATTTATTTTATATCAGTAGATGCATACATCTATGACTGTTTCGCGTGTTTGAATCCTGTTTGTGCAAATGATGAAACAGAATTTCAAAGTGTTTATTATACTGGAAAATATTCATGTACCACAAAAATACTGTTCAATTAATTGAGATAATTGAATGTAAATTTAAGCACTAAGTTAAGTTTATATGAATGGATTAATGCACCAAATTTTCCATAATAAATTTCTATTTTCAGAAACTTAGCTGAATTTTGGAGTTAATTGACCTACACAATTATTCAAAGATTAGTTATTAAGCGCCCCGCCCCAGGGACGAGTGAGCAGATGGTGAGGACCTCAGCAGGAGGAAATCGGCGGGAGGAGTGGGGCTCCCTCCCACCCAAGCCCCGCCCTGCAGTGACCAGCTTAGCTACAAGGGCGCCAGCAGCACTCCGGACCCCGCCTCTGGCCTCCTGGCTGTGCCAGTACCTGGTTCCACATTACAGAAGCACAGACGGTCATAAAGGCCATTGTCCTGAGCTCCAGAAGATAAAGCAGAAGTGAACAACAGAAAGAGAGCCTCTCTCAGGCTCCTTGATAAAAATGGAAGCTCACTAGAAAAGTGAAGAGAATCTCTGCAATAAAGGCACATCAGACCACTGTACTGGGTAAGTTGGAGGGATCAGCACCTCCCATTGGAACCTGGACTATATTCAGGGGAAGGGGAGCTGGAACCTGCAGTAGAACCTTGCAGAGTTCAACCCTGCAGGAGGATTGGAAGCTCAACTTGGGACTTGCAACCAGAAATCTGCCTGAATCTCACGGGTCTGCTATTGGCTTGCTGAGACTCATTAGCTTATATAAGCACACTGCTACCCTCATGTCTATTGTGACAGCAGAGACATACCATGAAGGAAGCCCTTCATTCTTATTTTTTATTTGTTATTTTCAAAATTATTTTTTTGCTCTTATATTTAATTTTTTTTTCTACTCTTTTGAAAGTTTTCATTTTTCTTCCCCGCCGCCCCCCATTCTCTTGCTGGCCTGCATTGTTCTTCATCTCGCTTTTTGTTCCAGTTCTGGCACTAATTCAGATTTCTTCTTCATTTTTCTTTTCTTCTCTTTTTCCTTCTCCCAATTGCCATTAGCTTTAAAAGAAAGTAAATACAGTTTCTAGCCTCACTATTGCTGTTAGGTTGTTCTGTTCTCCTCTTTGTTCTTTCTTTCTGTCTTTTCCTCTTGTCTTCAAGAGTTTCTTACAGTTTGCGTGATCTTCCTGTGTCCTCTAGACTCACTGCTAACCTTTCCCTATCCTACCTACCTATCCCTCCCTCCCCAACTCCTTCTAACTCCCCATCCTGAAGGGTAAAGTTGCTATATTGAAGAGTCTATTCACTATAAATATATGTTGGGCTGGTCCTTGATTTTGATTTAGTTCACACAGTGAAAGGTGATAGATTAATAACTACCACAAATTGTCATTATCTAAGCTGTGCTTGAGGCTATGGTGCTGCTGATTGTATCATTTGGGCTAACATGTTGTGATTGATCTAATAAATTGTCCTTCCTGGTATAACAAAAATGAGATAGCCAAAGAGTCATTAGAGACTCAAAACCTAAAGACCAGCTATATCAGAAATCTCTGAGAAGCAATCATTGCATAAGGGTTCTAAATACAAGCAAAAAAGATACTTATAATAAGCAATTTCCAAGTATCAGCCCAGGAATTAAACCAAGGACAGGACCAAAAACAAAAATGAGAAGACATTTAAGCAAAGCATAAACCCAGACTTCCACCCCACCAAAGTCAAACACTGGGGGAAATGAGGTGGAAAATTCTCATAATCAACCACTTGGACACCATGAACTGATAGCACAGGAAGTAGAAGAGATGAATGAGGATCTAGAAAAATTCAAAACAGAAATAATTTCCTGGATAACTACAGAGATGGTGAGCAGCGTGAAAGACATGATTAGAGGCTCTAGAACAGAAACTGATAAAAAAATTGATGAGTTCAAAACCATGCTGGAAGCCATGAATGCCCAGCATAAGAAAGAAATGGAAACCATGATCACCCAACATAGAAAAGAAATGTAGTCCATGAAATAGATTCAAACAGATACCCAGGAGATTAAATACTCCATTAAAAGTATCCATAGCACATTTAACGAATGTGAAGATACATATCAGATATAGAAAACAGGATTGCAGTTAATGACCATGAAAACAGAGATTTCTTAAAAAATAGTAAGGGACTACAAGAAATCAATCAAGCAGCGGCTGGATCATGCAAAAAAGAATAACATAAGACTGATAGGAGTTGTCAAAAAGTCAGGAGAAAGTATAAATGACATAAGAAAAACTGTTCACAGAAGTAATAGTGGAAAACTTCCCAGACAGAGGTAGAGAATTGGATATACAGATAAGGGAGGCATATAGAACTCCAACTAGCCATGATCAAAAAATATTT
>NW_004624814.1:5206064-5254164 GCF_000247695.1 Heterocephalus glaber | reverse complement strand
TGCCTAATGACCCATTTTACAGCATTATTTTACAATATGGGAGATTTATTAAATAATCCGTTAAAATTCTTGAATATTGTTTAAATATTCTGTTTAAATAAAGATACACTGTGTTTGGTATTTCCTTCCACTGGAATCAATAATCACATTTTGCTGGAAAAAAAAGAAATTGGTGTTGTTGAAGTTTGGAAGAAGCCAAGACACACAAAAAAATCACATTGAATATTACCCATTAAGCATTAAAATGAGACTGTGATGTTAGAAATAAATATATAATTCATTAGTGCAATGAGATGTTTGGATTGTGTCTTACCAAAGTTGTCAGGGTTAATCAGCATGACTACTATAAAAATAATAAACTGTTAATGTTGATAACCTTAACATTTAGTATGGTCCCCAGCAGATTTTGGTGAATATATGAATTAATAATGTTTCATATTAATGTTTCATATTAATAGATTCAGTAGATATTGAAAGAGAATTTGATAAAAAATGTGTTTACAAAGCTAATTCATCTTTATATATGTATAAACATGCATATTAATGGTGTATGTATATACATATATTTTTCCAAATGTTTAAATATCCGTATAAACACAGGACTTTCAGTGGCAGGGTCCATGGATGTGGTGGGTGTAGAGAGACTGATAGATAGTCCTTAGGAAGGTCTTCATACTAACATTTCTAAATTTCATCATTTCATGATGATTTTTCTTCATCACTAGAATACAAGCGCATACTCATTGTATCATGATTCAGAAATTTGGAATTATTCTAAGAATAGAAACACAGTTCATATATAGAAAGTGGAACAAAAATATGGAGAAAGACTTCCAACCAAAATGATATCCATTAAAAACAATTATGTACTGGAAGTGTATCACATGCAAATAAGTAACTGACAGAACAATAGACACATCTCATTCCAACAAGAGGGAACAAGAAGATGGGTAGGCATTAATGTAGGAGTGAAAGGGGATATTGAGGGAAACCCAAAATCTGACTCTGATTTGCAAGGTGCTTTAGTGAAAGTAACAAAGCATGTAGAACAGAATCATAGACAGTATTACCCACCAAAATAAATATTTTAGACAGGTGAAATATTTATTCAAGTGGAAATACTAATGTTTAGTGTTAGAGTGATGAAGTCATTCTAATTTTTGCAATCATGAAAATTTGGCTAATATACCCTCCTCTGCCACTACCAAAAATACATATTTTCCCAGTGATAGCTGCTTATGCCCAGGAAATATGCCAAGTTGAAACACAATTAACATCCTATCACAACATATGGCTCAGTCAAATTATACATTGCTTTACTTTGGATGGAATAAGAGTAAAAGAAGTTGTCTCTTTTTATGCCAGATTGAATTATGGTTAAGAGACTTTTCTTCAGAAAAATAAGTAAAGTTTAAGCCGATTATCACTGAGTTTATTGAAACAAATTGAGCCTTAGCTTCAGGCAAAAGTCTATACAAATCAGTTTGATAAACCTAATTATCACTTTTTATAACACCTTTGGGTTATTTTGAAATAGAGTCCAAGCACCATAAAGTGAATGGCTGACTTTCCCCAAAAGACACTGAGACATTGATCTAACTGAACTTTTTCCAAACAAAGAGCAGTCTCAATTTTTCTTGACCTCCTAAACTACAGAGAAAAGCAGAGTTCAATCCCAACCTGCTAGAGTTTCATTTCATCTCTGAGAAGATTCACAACTTTTATATTAATATCTGTAATATTATTAGCTAGAAGATTTAGTGGCTTTAGGTGACAGTTTCTTTTTTGCCTAATCTTATTAAATTGCAGAATAGGCTAGTACATAAGCTGTCTGGTTTGTGAGAATTTCCCCCTGGTCTCATACTAATGTATTACAACATAAACTATTATTTTCTCTGTTTTACCAGCTTCCCAATGCCTAAACATATCATCACTTATTTATGCCTGCCAAAATCTTATTAGCTACATTAATTTTGGACATGTACTGAAACTAAAATATATTTTTTTGCTTAAATTCGTTTATTGGTACATTTTAGGTATACAATACATTTACATTTATCATTGGGTGCTTGTACCTGTACATGATGTATCTTGGTTCTCATTTTTCCCCATTATCTGTGTGCCGTTCACCCCCTCCACCCTTCCCTATTTACATAGACTTTGTTTCCACTTTTTTCTTTTCTCATAATTTTTCCTTTCTCCTCATTCCTTTCCCCTTCTCCTCCTATTTCCCCTATCCCTTAGGCCCTTTTCTTCCTATTTCAAATTATCAATTATTCATTTTAATCATTTTAATACTTATTTACACTTTCAGTTTCTCACATGAGAAATTATTCAGTATTTACACGTGTGTCCTATTTATTTCACTTATGAGCATGGCCTCAATATGCATCCATTTAGCTATAAATATCTCTAGTTTGTAGCTCTTTATGGCTGAGTAGTACTCTATAAAATATATTTACATCACTCTATAGTTTTGTATGATATATGGCTGTACCAAAATTTCATATAAATATTTTTATTGGTTATCATAGAGTCATACATTCCCAAATCATGCTTTTCTTGTTCTTTACTATTAATTCAGTCATTATCAAATAAAGATCAAGATATCTTTATATAAGAATATAAATGATATATTTTATTTAGAAGGAAACTTTATTGAAATAGAATGTCTGTTTTCAAAACTGTACAATTGGGCCAGGGATTTAGCTTAGTGGCACCACACCTGTGTCAAAAGTGCAAGGACCTGAGTTTGATCCCCAGTACAAAAAAAATCCAGAACAAACAAACAAAAAACCCACAAAAAGTACATACAAATGACAATGGAGATTTCAATGAATTTTCATAATTGGAACATATTTGTTTAATCAGAACTATGATTAAGAAATGGAACATTAGAAGCATTTCAGCAGCCCTCCCACATATCACTCTTTCCAATCATATTGCTGTCTTAAATTGTTTTCCCATTTCTACCACAGAATAACCAGTTCCTAAAGAGCTAAAAGCTTGTTTGTATTATCTACTGGAATCATATACATATTTTTGTCTGTCTACTTTTTCTCAGCATTATATTTGTATACTTCATCCATATTGTTGTTAATAATTTCTTTCTTGAATTTAATAAGACTTGTATTCTAAGCTTTGTATTATTTATTAAAATTAAAACTAAAATTGAAACGCTCAAAGAATGGCCCGAACAGGGATTTCTCTAAAGAAGGTTGGGGTGTGATCTAAAAATACAGTGCATCTATACATTAAAAAAAAATATTACACTAAAAGAAGCATTCTATTAATCTCTCTCAAAATACTTCTTCTCCTTTAGAAGAAACTTATCCCATCATTCTTGCCATTTCCTGAAGCATTTCTGGAAGTCCTTTTTCACAGAGTGTTCCTAGTTGTGGTATTGTAGCTGCCTTGATGTCCCAAATAGAATCAAAACATTTAACTTTCATGGCTTGTTTGACTTTGGAGAACAGCCAGGAATTGCATAATCCCAGATGTGGTAAATGAGGTACATGAGAATATGCTGTAATATTTTTACAAGTCTGCCTTTCTCCTTTGATTGCAATGGACAGCAGCAGCATTCTCTGGATTTTTGATCACTCCTCTTAAAGACATTCATGAAAACTGATCTCTAGAATTACTTCAGAATGTGGCAAGAATAATAGGATAAGAGGGCTCAAAGGGAGAGGGAATACTTTAAGGGGGTTAATGGCAATGTGTCTTCTATTCTTATAATATTTTTAATATTTTAACATTCACCATATTTTCCATCATCCCATAATGTAAAAGTAGTTCACAAGTGTGTGAAAATGCACATAACATCACCATGAATCAGGAAAATGGAAATCAAGATGATTAGAGATATCACCTAACATAGATAAGGATGACTATTATCAAAAAACATGAGATAACAAAGGCTCACAAGAGTGTGGTCAAAAAGGCACTAGTACACTGTTGGTGGGAATATAGATTGATATAGTCATAATGGAGAAAAGATCAGAGGTTTCTAAATAAATTAAAAACAAACTACTATTTGCCCAACAATCCCTCCTCTAATCATGTACACAAAGGAGCCAAATTAGTGTCTCAGAAACATACCTGCACTTCCATGTTCACTGCAGCAATATTCATAGTACACCAAGATATGGAAGAGACCTAAATCATCATGGTACCAATGAGTTTAATTCTCTAGTAACAAACAAACAAAAAAACAAACAAACCAGTTGTATACAGATTAAGTGGGATATTGTTTTTCTTTTAAAAAGAATGGAACATTTGTATTGGCTATGACATGTATAGAACTGAAATCATGACATTATCGAAAATTCTCGGGAGCAATGCTACATAATTTTAGGGAAAAATCATTTGGTTAGCCTAGTTCTCCTGTCTACAGCACAGCTATGGAATTCTGAGACATAATTGCATTTTGGCCTCCGGTCACAACTGAGACCTCAATGGTCTGGTGATGTTGTGATTCTCCAGGATAAGATTACACCAGGTGAAAACATCCTGGGAGGAACAACATCTTCATCTACTCAGTTCCTCATTGTTTTTGGATTGTTACACTTTGTTTATCCCGATGTACTGAACTCTCAGTCCGGAGTCATTTGTTACATTTGTTTCTCCGGATGTACTGAATAAAAGATGCAGTAAAATGGAGGCTTTCGTCTTTGCCACCCAGAGCAGCACTGATCAGACCCAAAGCTCAGCTTCTTCTCAGCCTCATTTTCCTACCTTTCCTGTAATTCGCCTTTTGCTGCTGTGTCTCACAGGAGACTAGGACTTACTGCAGAGGTTCTAGTAACGTCCCCTTTCCCTGTTGCCTACAGAAAATAAATCAGACACAACAGTACAATGACATGATCTCACTCCTCTGTGGAATAATAAAAGTTGAGAGTGGAATGGTGGTTAGTAGAGCGTAAGAAGAGTAGGCTTTAGGGAGGATGGAGAGAAGTTGATTAACGGTTAGGACTAATTAGTGTCTCACAAACACACCTGCACTTCCATTTTCACTGTAGCACTATTCATAGTAGCCAAGATACAAGTACAAATGGGTTTAATTCTCCAGTAAAAAACAAAGAAAACAGTTGGGAATTTGGAGAAGAGTAAGAAATTCTGATGTGCTGTAATATGGCTGGGTGATTATAGATACTGACAATGAACAGTGTATTTCACAAAGCTACAAGAAAGGAATTATTAATATAGCAAACTTTATGCAAAAGTTTGCATGTAACAAACATCATAAATTACCTGTATATAAATATGCATCTCAAAAGAGCTCAAATGCACATTACAGAGAATAAAACTATCAATACCATAGGAGAGAAGAAAAAATTGTTAGTTGCAAGTCAAAGTGAACAAAATAGAATACATGTAGAATTAATAAATTTAGAAATTTAATGTGCAGCATTGGGATTAAGCTTGTCAAATTGCATTAAATTATAGATTTTTGATAAATAAGTAGATTTTAGCTGCTCAAGTAGCCCCCTTTATTGAATATTGACTTATGGGATTTCTCTTATCTATTTGTTTCCAAATATTAGACAAAACACAGTCTAAGTCATTTTTGCAAATACTAATACTTCACGGAGAAAGGATAGATTTAACTCACAGCACACTCTTCAAATTTTGTTCTGATTGCATTACTGATGGTGTTACATGATTATCAAAGAAATATGAAGGTATCTATTGTTCACATGATGAAACCTTTTGGAATGATCAAGACAAAGACTCAAACAACAGTTCATAAAATGATTTAAGAGAGAAGGGAAAGGAGATCGGCATTAGAGATTTATGGTGGATAAGAAGTGGGGTTGGGGCAACTATCTGGGTCCACAGAGCCAGTATGGTTTGAGTTTCTCCCCAGTATCAAAGTGGTGAGCACCTGGATTTCCTTATCAACCTACTCTGATTTGGAGCAGAAAAGGGGAAAAACAGAAGTATGCGCCTTCTTTTCAAATATGTATAGCTGATAGTTGTCATATTGTTTATTGCAAGAGTAAGAATAGAATTTGGCTCCATGATGACATAATGTCAGGAACATTACTACCTAGACTACAGATTATTAATACAGGAAGAAAAAGAAGAAAGGAGGTCCAAAGAAATGTTGCATTATAGATATAGTCAGTATAACTGAGGTAATAATGGGTATATACGTGAGAGCAGACAGTAGAATGATTAAAAAAGCCTTTACTTTTTTAGTATAGTATTATTGGAAGACCCAAATAACAATTCAGTGTATTATTACTTATAAAAATAAATAGGACAAAAGTTATACATTATGGGTTTTATTTTAATGAATGTGTGAATTTCCAATACTGTGATCAAACACCTGAAACAGACAACTTAAAGGAGGGAAGTTTCCCTTTGGTTCTGGTTTCAGAACTCTCAGTCCATGGCTGTCTGCTGCATTGCTGTGAGACTGCAGTGGTCATTGCGGAAGGGCATGGTGGAGCACATCTGCTGTTCAGTTCACAGAAGAAAGCAGAGCTATGGAGGGGAAAGCCAGAGAGGAAGGGCGCAGGGAAAAGGTACAGTCCCCAAGGTCGGGCCATGATCCACTCCTTTCATCTAGGCCTTGCCTCTTGTTTTCATCACCATCCAATAATGCCATCAAATTATGATCTCATCCCCGGATTAACCCACTGAGGAAACTCATTGATGATCCACTTATCTCTGGAAACACCCACCAAAGCACCAGGTGAGTTTTTCTAAATTTTAGGCGCTTGTCAATCCAAAGAAATTGACCATCAAATTTAAACATCAGAATGAATTGGTACAAATGGATCATTTTATTTTTGGCTGAATGTTTTGTTGTCATATTGTTTTGTTTTGTTTGGTACATCTGACTCTGATGAGAAAAGATGGAAAAACAAATGATAATAAAGGTTGAATGCCATCTTTATTCATGTTTTGATCCAGTGACAGTTTTAAATCTATGATGTATCAGGTAAAAGTTTAACAAATGTACTATCCTAAGGAAAATTACTTTTAAATTCCCAATTTATAGACTATGAGTATTTACTTGGTGTAAATATTCTCACCGTGGTTGATTTCAAGTGACAAACAGTATCTGCTAAATCATTAGGGTCTAATGCTACAAGATGGGAAGCGTTTTCTGAGACCCCTTGTTAAGCACTAGTTGTTCAGGGCCTAAGCACCAAAGTAGTCTGAGTCGTGAGGCAGCTGATTACTTCCTCCCAAGGACTCAGAGAACCCACCCGGGGGCAACAGCTGCGCTGCCCTTGGCAGAATTCCTCTTGGAGAGAAGCCACATAGAAAACCAACATAAAAACATTTTAATTATTATAATTATTATTTTGTTCGGTACCTTGGATGGAACTCGGGGTCCTTGCTCTTGCGCAGCAGGTGGCGCGAAACCACTGAGCTAAATCCCAGGCACAAACATTTTAATTATTAACAAAGTATCTCATATTCAGTGTAATTTTCAACAATTTCTTCCTATTTCACATTATCTTTTATTCTGTTTCGTCCTTATTTACACTTTCAGTTTCTCACACCAGTGAGACAGTACGATATTTACACATGCGTTTTATTTCACGTTAGAGTCTGTTCTCAAGGTGCATCCATAGTATTATTAGGAAATGAGCTGAGAGATGGATTAGCAAATGAAAATATATTCTTTTAAAATCATAATACACAGTCTACTTAACATTGTTATTCTCTAATAATTTTTGTTATGAAGATTTTTTTCATAGTGTGGCTTTTATATTTTCTTTATTAGTATCTTCTTGTATTTCATTAAAATAAAAAAATTAAAAGAAAATGTAGTGGAAAAAGTGGTCTGCCTTCCTTCTGAGTGCCAGAGACATAATCCTGCTGGTTCGTAGAAATATTATACAAAAAAACATTTTGCAGGACTGTGAGATCAAATTGATGCTACGAAAATATAATTATAATGCCAATTTAGCATTTATGCTGTGGCAAGGGGAAGTTTTACCAAAAATAGCTACCAGTGTTAGCATTAGTTGAAAGAATTAGAGAACAGTTAGAAAAATGTATATAAAAATTAAACTTTTAGAACAACAATAGGAGTATAACCTGGATTATAATTTATAAATCATGTTTATTATTCTTGTAGGTTTATTGTACACATTAAGAATTCTTAAAATGTGAAGGTTTAATCTGTTATTTGATTTAAAGTTGATGACATATGTTAAATTAATTTAATTTGTCCTACATACGTGCGGAGATATAAAATGGCTGCTCATTATTTAAATGAAGGACAGGCAAATCTTACCAGTTACAGAAATATCCATCCTCTTTGTGTCATTTAGGGATGCAATTGCCTGTAAAAAATGGAAAGTTTAACAATTTGTGGCTAAAATAATGATTTACTATATTTTGTCACACATGATATCTTTTTTGGGAAGCCTTTCTTATCCAGAAAATGAACCCTTTCTATGTAGCTTTGTCACTATATTTGGGACAATTCATTAAATTTTAAGGTTTCAATGTGACTGATATTGACTGGTATTTAATGATTTTGAAATAATGAAATAACAAAACACCCAAAATACTGTTTCTTCCCAAGGTTCTTCTCTTTCTTTCTCCTTTCTTCCCTCCCCTCCCTTTCCCTTCCTTCCTTTCTCTTCTCTTTCTCTATTTTCTTATTTTACTTTCATTACCCTTGTGTTTTGGGCATCCCTTTCTTCTTTCCTTTTCCTCTTCTTCATAATATATTCCTAAAGAGTGCATATATTCCCACAGAAGTTATTGTATAAATTATGATTATTCTATAGCCTTTGACATATCATCTCTAACTTTCTGCAATCTCTTGCAACTGGTATTTTTCACACAATGTGGAATATTTTAGGCCTAGTAATTTTGAATGGTTGTATATTCATATTCTCTAATTTATAACAATCTATTGTACAAGTATATATTCAATTAATAAAAGTATCCATTATGTGGCTAGAAACATCTTCCTCTTTATGCTGTTATAAGCAACACTGGTGTGTATATTTTTGTACATGCATTCTGTATTTGAATAAATTTTATTTAAAATATATTCATCAGTATGCAGTATATGGTGCTCAAAGTTTATTTGATTCTAATTTTATAGACTAAAACAATAGTGTTTTACAGATTGTATTGGCCTATTACACTTTTTCACCAGCCATATGTCCTCTTTACCTATACCAATACCTAGTAATAATTTTTTCTCAAATTCATTACTATAGAGGAAAATTATATTTCAATGCTTTTGAAAATTTGCATTTATCCCAATATTAATATGTTTTAAAATACTCCTATATCTCTTCTGTCCAGTACCAGTTTCTGTTCTCAGATCACATCTTGTAGTCTTGATTATTTATCTTATTGAAATACAGTTCATTTATATTTTATATAGTATTCTTGTAATGCTATTCTATTCAAATATCTTTTCTCAAGTAATTTTTAATGTTATCAACAAAAATTTTGTATTATAAAACAAATTATTGATGTTTACTCATTAGATTTACTTATTTTGTGTCATTTTGCAAAAGTCATTTTTATTATGAAGTCAATTACAAATGTTTCCTTTAATTTACTCAGCAGATCTTCTTGTTAAGAGTTTAGTTTACTTGCAATTGATTTGTTTTTTATCCTTTCTGGATATCTAAACAATTGTATCACAAACTTATTTTAAATATTTTAAGGTTAGCACTGTTTTGTTCAGTATTTTAATACAGTGTTTTGTCCATTATACTTGTCGGTCTCTTTCTGAGGTTTTTTTTTTATAATGATCCATATTTTATGTGGTAAATAAAATATGAAGACAATATTTACCACATAAAATATGGAGGCAGCAGTACAATGTTAAATACAATTTTTTGTAGTAAATATTACCCAGTCATGGCAGATATCTCAGTATTTTCTTGCAATACTTTGAGGATATTGGCTTATGTTTTCAAAATTTAAAATTATTTTCAAAAAATCTCATAAAATCATCATTTGAATTGGCACTGGATCTACAGAATGATTTCTGAGAATTAATAATTTACAATATTGAATTACCCTGGCAAACTATTTAACACATTCTTGTTGATCATGTTATGAAAGGCAGAAAACACACAACACTATAATGTTAGTGGTGATTCTGAAACATATATTAAAAATTAGTGCTTTTTTTTCCCCTTGTTTTCACCTAAGCAAAGACCGACAGGAGAATAATTTAGACACTAGACACAAACATGCTGTCTGCAAAATGCGCTAATGGAGACTAAATTCTACTAACACTGCTCTAGCTTCCAAAATTTTTGATGGGCAATTTGAAAATGTGGAAAATTTTAGTTCTGCATCACAAAATACAATAGTTATAAAAAGTGACCCTAAATGTAAGTCTTATGAAAAGACAATATTCCTCCCAAACCTGCTTCAGACTCATCCTCTGTGATGCGTTTTCTGTCCCATGATGGGAGCCCACATAAAGTGAGTCAGTACAGGAGGGGCCTTCAGTCCAACTCACACTGCCTGTTTCATTCGGGCAAAATAAGGTGGTGGGATTGAGAGGGGTGAGCAGAGAACAGAAACTGCTAAACATAAAACAAAGCACTTTCAAGCTTAAACATTGCATGTAGACAAGTGCTGTAGTTGTTCGTACAGAGAAATGACCTGAAGCTAATAGATTACAGTTTTATGGATTTGAGGAATTGTTTTGTCACAATCTGTATTGGCAAGAAAAGAAGGCGACATCCTGACTTGCCCAACTTCAGACTCTTCAGCCCATAGGCCATAGCAGGAAATAGACTAAAGAAGTCATTCTTCATCCAACTGACAACCTGTCTATAGATTTGGTTTCTGACAACTCTGGATAATATTTAGGTGCTATAATTTCAAATATTTAATTTTTCATAGTATTTATTTTCTCTTTTAGAAACTTTGATTAGCCAACATTGGCTATTATTTCCATGAGCCATGCCTATAATAAATATTGGCTCTTATTATATTTAAATTTCTTTGGGCTTCGTTTCAGTTTTCAATGTGTCTAATTTGCTGTAAATTTTGAAATTTCAGGAATTAAAAAATTACTTTTTAATTTTGTGTTTCAATGTGTTAAATGTTATCTATGGAATTTCTAAATACCATACATCTTTTTAAAATTTATTGTCCTCTACTCTGTTTTATCCCTTCTATTTTCCACAGTTATTTAATATTAAATAATTAACAAATGTACTATTTTAATTATTTGAGTGAGTAAATATCAGGTTTGATTTTTTATTATGCTGATTTGTAGAAAAGAGTAATGAAATACTTATTTGCTTTCAGAGTGATTCTTTCATTTACTTTGGCTTATTGACTTATGTTCCTGCTCTTTTATTTTGGGACCCTACATGTCTTTTTTTTAAATTTGCTTTTATTTTTATTTCAAGGTCCAATATAGAAGCTCATAATACATTAAGCTATGGTTGTTATAGATTGTAACAGAGTATTCAGTTCACCATGCAGCCACCAACAATGAATTGTGTGCTGCTAAACCCTATTATAAGCCAAATAAATGGTTAATTTATTTTAAATAATTCATTTCAAAGTTTAGTTAGTGTACATACATGAAACACCAACTATGTGTCATAAATTTTGCTGAATTCAAGTTATACAACGTTGATTTTAAAAGCTATCTCATAATTTTTTGATTCATTGTCAGATTTGTTATCCATTCAGTTAGGCAAGATGGATAGGATCTGGAGATACATTGTACAACAAAGTGACTATACTTAACAAGTTCTTATTCTATACTTGAAATTTTTTAAGAGGTTAAATCTCTAGTCTTTTCATCCAAAAAAGAAAGAAAGGAAGAGAGAGAGAGAGAGAGAGAGAGAGAGAGAGAGAGAGAGACTAACTGTAATATGGAGATCATTTCACATCGTTTATCAAATCATCTGTTTGCCTGACATGTAAATAATGTTTACTTATCAAACATATTTCAATTTAAAAAGCAAATAACATACAAAAGGTGCCCCAATATTTCTAGTTTAAAGTTTACCTGAGGTGATAAATATGAATCAATTATTTTACTATATAATGTGCAACAACAAGATAAAATAAAGTATAAGGTTAAAATAGTGATAATTATTGTATTTTTCTATTGCTCACAACTAAAAACGTCTACATGTAAAGTTTGAACAATACAAATGTAAGGAAAAGAGATTATCTGCCTATAGCAGTTAAGGAAGACTTCCAAAGAGTAGTGACAAGATTAATATGATTTGAAAACTCTTCAGGAACAAATGCTCCTCTAAGGATTCATAAGAGAAAGGTAACACACTTAAACATTTCTATTTTGTTATGTGATCATCAGGAAATCAGTGGAGAATTGAAATTTCCAGTAAGTGTCAATATAGCCATGAATAATGAGAAACTAAGAAATTGTTAACAATGTCTATTAATCATGAGTTATTCTCAGAATTAAATTCTGAGCTTGGAAGTAGTTTGATCAGAATGGATATGGAGGAACAGTGGCTTAATAACTGGTTAAACATTGAGCAGTAAGGCATCTAGGATGGGTTATAGTTCAGAGTTGGGCAAGTGAGCAAAAGTGTGTCTTTATTCAGGATTAGATATTTAGGAGAAAGAAAGAGAAGCAGATTTTTAAAAGTTCTTAAAATTTTACTGAGTTGTAGGAGATCAAGATCTTTCAAGATCTTGTAGAATATGTAGTTGAATATGGAGAAATATAATTTTTGCATTAAAAGACAAAATGAGACACATTTATTGATTTTTTAGTTTTCATATAGATTTTCTTTGGAGAGTATATAAAATATACAGAAGAAATGGGTTTAAGAATGTGGCACACCAAAAGTTCTGAAAACAGTACCAAAAGAACCTAAAATAATTACCACTATGTGATTATTTCCCCTCTTAGCATTAATGTACTTATTGTTATATTTTGCATTTGTATTCTCTCAAAGTTATGAGATTAATTTCAGTAATTATTTTATCTAAAATGTGAATCTTTTATAAGTTACCAAATTGGTTATTTCTATACAATTTGTGTGTTGATGATCTTTTATCACGGTATTTTAAGAATTTTTTATGATGCTGAGAATTGACCACATGATTAGTCTTTTCATTAATAAATACCAAAGCCTTAGATATGCCTCTGTGTTTTGAAAAGAAATAAGACTTTTTTAAGTTTCCCAAATTTTAGTGCCTTCTCTTCATTGTCATTGCCTCTCCATTGTTTCTCACAGCTGTGTACAAATAGTAATGTCTTATACTCAGCAGTAATATCATTACAATTCTTGTTTGACAAAAATCTATCTTTACTTTTATACCCTTGAGAATAAGCATTATACCTAATAAATGTCTTTGTTCACCAATTCTAAGAGCACCCAATTTGTTTTTCTTAGCAACATACTAGAGAGTCTACATTTATTTTTAATAGAGAGATGCATTTGCTTTGGAATTCCAGGGTAACCGTACTACTGACTCCAAGAGCACAACTTACCTTTCTGAAGATTTTGTTGCTTTGTTTGATTGGTCTCCAAGAGTCATCATGCTCGTTTTTGTTTCATATGCATAAGGACATCTGTTGCTCTGGTCGAATTTGTTTCATCTTGGGCATAAACACCCCCAAATGTGAAATGAGCTGTTTGCTACTTTTAATTTTGCATGCTTCGCTTATAGCCAGCCACATGGCCTTGCACCACTGTTTTCCAGACATATTTGCCTTTTGGAATTTGTGCTTCTGCAGATCTACATAGTTTCCAAGGTGGCAAAAAATGCTCTTCTCTGATTCTGATTTTTCCTGGGTCTCTCATGGCGATTACAATGGAATACCCAGCTAATACAGGACAATCTCCCATTTCCAAAATGACTAATTTAACTGCATCTGCAAATATTACCCTCAAGGTAATGTATTTATTGGTACCAGATCTTAAGAGGTCAGTATATTTCACAGGTAAATTAGCATTACACAGTTGATTTGCTCTGTCTTTGACTAACTTAGATGTCTCTTCTCTCACATAATAGTCTTTTTTTCCTTTCTAAGTATTTGATGCCATGTATGGGTCCTAGATTTCTGAAAGTTGCTGATAATTTTTGAAAATGATGTATATGGAAATTTGTCATGGCACTTTGAAGTTTCCTGTATGTTTATTTTGGTGTAGAGTTGTATAAATGTTAATATTTGTGGCATGAGAAAGAGGTTTATTGGGACTGGAATATGGCTGCCAGATAAAATATAGGACACGTGGTAGAATTTGAATACAGAATTAAAAATTACATAATTTTTAATATGTCTAAATATTTGCATTAAAATTTTTCAGTTTTCCTTTAAAGTTAAATTCAACAACATGGACCTTTTTTGTTTTGTTTTTTCTAAATCTGGCAGCCATGGACTAGATCAAGGTTAATAAGGATACATGTGATTAATGATCATAGAAAAGATGTCATGCAGTAACGAAGAAGTCAATGTAAAAGTTGGCATATTTTCTGCAGCATTCAAAGTCATTGGGAGAGTTGAAACACTCAGGTGACAGATATGATCTTATCTGTAGTGCAAGATGGTTACATTGGTTTCTTGTTAAAGTATGGAACACACATAGACACATTTGAAAGCCAGGAGACAGTATGAGCAAGTTATTGACCATCTCAGTGAGAGATCATGATGGCTCAAATTTGGGAAACCATGAAAGCAACACAAAGTGTTAGCGATTGTGAGTTAAGTGCTGCATCTCATTTGGGCCCGATGTGCTACTGGATGCAAGGATAGTGAAAAACAAAGTTTCAAACAAAGTAGGAGATTGAAAAATGCTTCCCAAAGCCCAACTGCAGTACGTTAAACAATGAGCTGGAATTTACTTTCCTTCTGAAAAAATAACTCTGGGAAGTGGTTTCCTACAACAAGGATTTAAAAGTATGAGTGAAATTGTTTTTGTTTTTGTAACATTTATTATACATGAAAGAGTGACAAGAATATTAGTATACTTCAAAATTCTATTTCCCATCCATTACAAAGATGCCTGGGGATATATTGTATTTTACAAGCTCATAAACAGATCTCTATAAACCAGCTGTTGAAACGTTAGTGCAACTTTACAATACAAGTTCAATAGTTGCCTCATTTGCATTAATATTTCCTTTCCTTAAAAAAATGTTTATCAGTAAATGTGCTATTAAATTTTCTTTTATGAGGATTATGTCAATGTATTTATCAAGAAGAATTCAAGTTTTTAAAAAAGTATTGATATTTATGAATAATAAGATTTAAGAAGAGGAAACAGCATTTGCTTATTCTAGAGTTAAACAATATCTAATATGTTTTTAAACATTTTTTTCCATACATCTATGAATGTGATTTCTTACAGTTTTACCTGGTGTCACTAACTTGGTGCAGCAAATCTCTCTCTTCCAACAAAGACAGCCCTGTTATATGAGCAACACATATGTTGGTGCTGCTGAATCAAGTTTATTTAATCACCAAGACTAACTCCTTTCATTTCCTTTCTTTCCATTGTAAACTCTCTCTAGTTCTTTTCCCTCTAAGTTGCTTAAACATAAAGTTGACATCATGAACTTCGAGGAACATTACTGTTCCATTGTCAAATACATTTTCTAAACAGAATAATGCATTTCAAGGATTAAGTAATATCAACTATGAGAATATTTGAAAAAATCATTAATAAAACATAGAAGTAGTACACATTATAGTTTCATTTACTCTCCATGAAAGATGCGTATTTTAACATATTTATAAAAGCCATGTATGTAATCATTTGGATATGACTGTCATTTTGAAAGGAGAAAAAATTCATGTAAAAAGATAATGTCAGATATGTTATAAAATTAATAAATAATAAAATGAACCGTAATACCTCTGATATCCACCTTTTTCACCAGAAGCCTAATGTTAAAAATACCTTTATATGTCCAAGGAATTCAGATTACCTGGAGGTAGTAAATATATTGCTTTTTTGTTAAACATGTTGTATCACAATAACATATATCACATATATGCGAAAGTACTTTGTTAAGATAAATTTCCCCAGTGGGAGTTACTGGATAAAAAAGAATATTTTATAATCTGTTATTGTTATGTAAAAAACTTTATACTTTTTTCATGACTACAAGAAATGTGTCAAATATCCGTTTCATTCATATTTTTTTTCACTTAATAAGCAATACTTTATACTCATCTCTGTGATTTTAGTAATAAATAATGATAACTCCCTCCACCTCTTTAACATCTTTGAATATGATTAAATTCTTATAATTTTAATGAGTCATGTTTTGTTAAGAAAAGGTGTTGTTTTCCTAGACTCTTCATTGATTATGAGCAGGGGTCTTATAGCAGTTATTAGAGTCTTAATTTTTAATGATGTGTGTTCTTTGATGATCATGCACCATTTGTTGAAAATGTTTTTCTCAACATTCCCAATAACAGAACTAATATTAAAATGGATATTTTGGTCTTTATTGGAATTTATTCTAGTTATTTAGTACAAATAGTCTAAAAGTGCACCTGACTCCTTCTTACATTGCTCATTGAATCATCACTGTTAGCTGCCCAATTAATAAGATTCTAAAATCTGAAAGTCCACAGATTAGAAAGACTAACAGCATCCGTAATTTTTAGATGATTTTTATGTTACGCAACTAGATTTACTCTGTGATCTATCTAACCATTCAGCAAAGAAATCTGAGAGCTCTCACCATTATTTTCGATCTTTAAAAGTTCTACTTATGTTACTGCCACCATACCCAAGAATTTCTTCATTCGATCAGTTTCAATTTTGACACTTGTTACTTATACCGTGTACACAAATGAGTTTCACATAAAATTATGACATGAAATATTAGACTCCATTTGCTTAAAATCTATTCTGTGCCTTTTCAGAATATATTTAACATTCTTGACATGGTAGATATTTTTATTCCCATTTTGTAAATATTAAAATTGAGATGCAGAAAAGTCAAGGATTCACACAGTAAGTAACCATACTAGAGTCTCACTCAAGGTCTTTACAAAATAGATTTCATTATTAAGTCTGTTTGGTACAAAAAGAGATATTGAAATATTGACTAGCCAAAATAGTAGTCAAGAAATAACAATTTTCAAATTCACTAACTCATTATATAATTGTATAATGTATCTTCAACACTTCACATATTTCCGTTTCTTTCAAAAAGTACATTATTTTAAAAGGATTTATTTGTTAAAAAGATGCTTCAACTGACATTAAAAACCCATTGGTCTTCTGACACTTGATAATTTCATATAAATCAACAGTGCAACTTACCCAACAATACTATCAATAAATAGGGTGATTTATTAACATCAAATACCTCAAAATATATTATTAGTTCCAGTGTCTCTTCAATGAAATATATATCTCTATATATTTAAATACATATGTATATATATTCTGCTCTGGGTACTTAATATCATTGTTTTGGTGAGAATAAATGATACTGGTCACGTAAAATGTGCTTTTTAATAAATAACAAATGTGCAGATGAAAACTAATGTTATTTTAAAAGTCTACTAATAAAAGCCATATAGAGGCAAAGAATTGTGGCTCCTAAAGTCTGTCAATTGTCACATAGCTGCTATTTAGTGATAAAATCTATATAAATGCTTTCAGATACACAGTACTGCTTCAATGAGAACCCTAACCTCGATATGTCCTCACACAGGTATTTAAACACCAGCCAAGATGTAGGAAAGCATCAAGTGGTTTTGAACTTGCAAGCCTAACAAATGTTTTATATATTTCACAAATTTGATTTCTTGTATGTCTAATATGCATTTCAGAATATATGAATCTCTTGGTCATTCTTCTCCAAATGCTTGTGAATATAGTGTAACTAGGAATTTTATTGTATGTTACATTGGCTAGTTAAATGAATTTCCTAACTTTAAGAAGATCTGAAAATTTTATAACTCACAGGGCACAAAGATGTGCTTCTTACCTAGTGTATATTGTTAGGTATACAATTTTGAATTTTAAAATTAAATGCAGGTTAAAAGTATTTTCCTTTAAATAATGTGATTTTCTGCTTCAATACTCCACAAAAGCATTGATCTAAAAGTTATAAATGGGCTTAGAATGAATTTAAATTGAAATACTATTTTTGTAGTGTGGAGAAAGTTTAATCTCAAAGAAAAAGCATTTTAAGTACAATGTGCTCCAAATAAAGATTGTTGTGAAAATCTGAGACATGATTTCTAAAATAGCAAATATAATTGCTGTTTGAAAAAATTCTTGATCTTCTAAACATTAATTAGAGTCTTCTGGATTTTAAATTTTATTTCTTCAGAATTTATGGCTAGAACAGAGAATTTTGTAGTTAATTCAAAAGTGATTGATAATCAAAAGAATGTAAGTCATCAATATAAATCACAATTGTAGAAACAGGTGGTTAATGTAAAATATTCATAATTTTTCTTGCCTCTATAGTTTTTATAAGCTTTCACATGGTGTTTTAATGCCAAAATATAAATACTGTGCATTCGTGTGAAAAGTATGAGAAGACTACACATCACATATCCAACCATCTTCCCAATTCAATTTTACCTAATACATTTTATTTATTCCTTGCAGTTTAACAAACCAGATAACTATGTAGTATAATATCTATTTCACTGAAATAGCAACAGATTAACTAGAACATTAATTGGGCAAATGAATACCATTATATAAAGTAGAATTATATAAAGTATTCTAAAAGTAAAGTGAATGTTTAATTTTTTAAAATACAGTAAGAGACACAATGCCATTAATCTCCCTCCCTTTGAACATTCAGTACTTCTCCCATCATTCTTACCAGTTTCAGAAGTGGTTCTGGAAGTCCCCCTGCCTGAGTGTCCTTAGCTATGCTGTTCTGGGTGCCTCTATATGATGTCCTGAAGTGATTCAAAAGATTTACCTTTCATTGTCAATTTGACTTTGGACAAGAACCACAAATCCTTTCAAACCCGATCCAGCAAATGAAGTGGATGAGGACTCTCCATAAGTTTTTTCTTTGACAGAAATTGACTTAAATATTTCAAATGAATTCAGGACATTGAGACAAGCAAAACACTTAAGAAAGAGTATGCTTCATAGTTAGGAAGATTATATCTACAGTCTAATGTTTGGTAATCTCTCCATTTCAGTTAATTACACTGCACAGAGAGAATACTAATTGGCAATTTTTGACTTATTCTTTTACAGAAGACATTTGTGTCCATATGTCTAATAAATACATATTGTAGACAAAACACATGATGTGGAAACAACATTGTGTACATGTATATATGTTTTTTGTAAAATAATTTAATTAGTTTAATGACTATATATATACTTTGGAATATTAAAATTTTTACAAGTAATCAGGGTCAGGAGTCAACATTTAATGCTGAAAATCTAGATGTGATTTTAATATTAGTTTTATAATTTTTTTCCAGTATCAGGTATCAAATTCAGGACCTTGAGCTTGCAAGTGCCAGCACCACTGAGCTAAATCCCCAGTCCCATAAATATTTTAAAAGCCCAATTTTTAGAAAAATTTTGAATGTAAGAATAATGGAAATGATTTTGCTCTCAATGTTAAAAATAACTTAGAATCTATATATCTCCATTTAGTTTTATGGAACAATAGCTATATTAATGCTAACTCCTCCACAGTGTTGTGACAATTAACATTTAAAATATACCAAAAAAATTGGAACGCTTTTAGATGATACATAATACTTTTCTTCTTAATATGATTTTCTTGACTCTGATATGTTTAACTTATCTTTCAGTTTAATTTTCTAATACACATTGTTTTACACACATTTCAAATATGTCATTTCCAAGTGTTATGCAAGTATAATTTTATTATTATTGTACTTTCTCTTTCAGTGTAACTGAAAATATACAAATTTCAATATTGTTCTTGTTTTAACAATTTAAATAAAATAGCACTAAAAAAGTTTGGAAATAAGATCTGCTAGTTGTCTAATAGATATGATTTAGATTAATATCACATATCTTTAAGTTGTCTTTATTTTATTTAATGTTGTAATCCAATACATATTTAATTTTTTGAAAATAAATATAATTTATATGTAGAGGAAATTAATGTACTGAAAACTTGTGACTTTTGCACAGGACATTTTCTCTGCTTCTGCATCTTATTATCACATCAATCAGAAGCCTGTACTGTAGCTGAAAAAATATCAAAAGATACAGACCATATAAAGAGGAATTTGTAGCAAAGCCCAGTGTCATGAGGGAAACAAAACTAAAGAGATATTTCACCCTGTGATATCTGTAGTTACAGAAAATAGTAATCACAGTATAATTCTTATTCAGATAAAAATAAAACCTGGTAGTATAATTCAATATACCTCAGTTCTCAAAGTTCACCTTTAGAAAATTCATCAAAATAATAAAATATGAAATTAAATGTGTGCATCTAGTATACTTGTGTATGTGTGAATTATTTAAACAAATTAAAAAATACATAGAAAAATATGAGTAAACCATTTAAAAGGTGAATAAACCATTTAAAAAACTGTACTATTTTATTTTTTTCCTTTGTTACCTTCTAATAAACATATAATATAGCTTGTATAATATATGCTTTTAAGACTAGTTTTTAAGTTTCAAGAGATTTATACTTTTCTTAAAATGTCTTGCACACATTTTCTTAAAATGTAATTGTAGATCACATATGACCTTCCTTTATTTACCATTAGGAATTTTTTCTTAATTCAAGAGAGTTAATAACCAGAGAATACTGACATCCTATCACTCTTGTCAATTTATTTAAAAAACAACATAAAAAGAAAATCCTCTTCCACAAACAAAGCATAAAACCATACTACCAATAAAGAAAAATAAAAATGATAGCAGAACACAAATAAATCAATTGTAGATAAAAATTGAAAAGACAAATTATGTGATTTCAAAAATATAAGTTAAAATTTACCTTATTAACTTAAATATACTACCACTTTCTTCTTATACTCCCTGAATTGTCTTTGTCTCTCTTTTTCTGTCTCTTTGACTGTTTCTGATTCTCTCTTTCTTTTACTTTAATTTGCCCCACATCTGTTTTTTTCAGTTATTTAACTAAAAATAATAGCACACTAAAATATCATGTCTTCTAGGTAGTGCAAGTTTGTACTTAACTTTTAAGTTTAAATAGAAAGGTAGGTTAATTTATTTAGATGTTTGCAGAGAAATAATCAGGAAAAGAATGCTGTGGTCTAAAGAGGGGAATAAGAAATATCTTTTATCTGGGGAGAAATAATTGTATTGACATATTGAATATAAATTGTTTACAAAATTTAATCTTAAATTTGTAATTTATTGTAGAACGCTTATTTGAAAGTGGTCAGAATTATCTCTCTGTCACCAAAAAGTTAGAAAATAGTTGTAAACCATAAGAGTCAGCATTATTGGATGTTCAAGAAATTACATCAAATCAAGGTTACATATATTAAACATAAAGCACGTTTATAATTTATTATAAACCATATATTTCTACTTGTTTATGTCAGTGAAATATATATGAGATATGGAAATGAATTAGTTATGAATCACTGACTATTGAGTGAATGCTAATGCTATCATTATTGATTTTTTTTCTCAGATATTTACCCCAAATTCTGGGGAAAATGTCCTTTAATTCCAAGATAGCCTTGTTATTACATCATTTCCTATGAATATCTTTTACATAATTATCCAGTCTAGTCTACTATATCCTTGGCAAATATAGTCTGAACATCTATTCTAAACTTTGGATTTATTTTAGAGGCAGAGCTCATGATTTTCCAAATCAAATATTCTGCTACATGAAAACTAGCATCCTCTAAATTTAAAAATCTTCAGTCAGCCAAGAAGGTAAGACCAAGAGTAAGTAAAAAATCTCGGCAAGTTATTGATTTTATCTTTGGTGATTTCTCTTTCTGGCAATATTTTGTGCATTTCAGACTGATTTTTCCACAGAGAATGATTTTATAATCTTCCCAAACTACAGAGACTGAATGAAAGCCAAAAAGAGAGTGAAAACTTTAAGGTACTGGAAGGACTGAGAGGAGGAAATTACAGGTTTCATTTATGGAATTTGAGACCTCTTCTTCCTTTGAGATGATGCAGATTCAAAAAAGGAGAGGAATAGCAATAAGCTGAAAGCCTGAGCAAAGATTCCTGTTGTTTTCTGGGATGTTGAAGACATATTTGTAATGGAGACTTTTAAAATATCCAAACTATTGAGTGGAATTCCAAGGCATACACATTAGGATGAAAGGTGATACATAAGCTTATCAACATTTCACCAAGACTGAAGCTGGACTTCATTAATACTGCTTCTGTCTTCAACTGGGAAAAGTGGTATGAAACAGTTCTCAATACCAGGAAGGGATGGGTGGCTAAAGGAATTGTGAATATTCTCTGAAAATTGGTGCCACACTAACTTCAGATCTGTTCTCTATTCTTTAATAATTAAGATATTGTTTTAGAAGAACACAAAACTTTGAAATTTTGAAAATCAAAATATGCATTAATAGGAGATTTTTTTTTTTGGTACTGGGGATCGAACTCTAGTCCTTGTGCTTGCGAGGCAGGCAACGGAACCACTGGGCTAAACCTCCGGCCCAATAGGAGATATTTTTAAAAGGAGCTTTTAGACATGGACTTTAAAATTATTATAACAAATCAGCTGAAGAAACAGAGACAATTGAAAGCAAAATAAGAAAATAAGCAGAAACAAATACAAATTCTTTAAAATATCTAATATGTTGTTTACTATGTTAAAATGATCTAATTATATATTTAGAGTCTCTCTCTAAATATGTGTACATATCATATACTTTAGTTACATATTTATTCATTTTACACATTTATATGAAACTAATACTTATGTCTAGTGTACATGCAAATATATTGCATAATAAAACACTTTACATATCTATGTTCATCTAATATGATGTTCATATGTATATATTTGATACATAAAATACATCTAATAGGTATATTTATGTTTCTCCTATTGTATATCTGTATGTATGCATATATATAAAGAGATAATTAAGTATTTATTAGAGTATTATTGGAAGTAGCACAATTTATAGACATTCCCACTTTCACAGCTTTATAAAGGGATTTATAATATAAGGGAAGCATTTGTTTTTTATTTACTTATGATTTCCTAATCATTTATTAAAAGAGATACTTCAGGCAAATTAATTTTAGCAAAGCTTATTTGAGAAAACAACAATTCATAAATTAGACAACACTCAGAAAACATGGAGGTTAAAATAACTATATCCAACAGTATTAGCAGTGAGTTTAATTGGTCCGACACAAAATCAAAGTAGATAAATAACCTGGTTGGCTGAATGTCACTATCTGCCTCATGTGGTCAGGGTGTGATAACGTATTTGCCTTATTTGGGCCTGATGGGATGAGTTAGCTGCCTGAAACTGGCTTGAAACCTGGCTATTTGATACACTCTTAAATTAGGTTGGTTTGTTTGTGTACTAACTTAAATTGCTGTTTTTTTTATGTAGGAACTAGAATTACACAGACATTGCCAGGCTAATAGCTACCTGCTTATTGACAAACATAAACTATATGTATTTGGAATATATTACATTACCTCTATGGCTTTAAGATATAGTTGGAAAATAAATGTAATAAAACTTGAATAGACATCAATAATTCCTTGTAGAAGAACTAAATTAATCATGATAGTTTTATAAGAATCTATGTTACTTTCAAGAGTTAGGTTTTTTCCATCTGTGAACTGTTCTGAGCATATTAAATACAATTGGAATAAAAATATTTTCATAAATCATTAAGCAAAAATAAACAGTTCAGAATGAATTCTGAATCAGTATCTATAAAAGTCAACAGGAAAATATATAAATGATATTAACATTTGAACCTTTCTAAAAAATTAAATGATAGTTATATAAGTTTTTAATTGAGTTTGGCTGAAAGTATACCAAAGGTAAACCCATGCTATCACAGAAAAGTCACCTTAAAAACAAAACTACAATTTAAGATCTTTATTATTTCATCTTAAGTATTCTGAGTGTTCAATAAGGTGAGGAAATGCATACATTCATGGTATATTGGGAACTTTTGCAAGATTTTTAGGAAAAGTTTTAATATTTATAGCCTTTGATTAGCCCCCAGGGTGCCCATTAGGACAGGATTTTTATAATTTTATTTCTTTAATTTTATTTTTCTTTCAATCAGCCTCTCTGTCCCTGTCTCTCTGCCTCTGTCTCTCTCTGTCTCTGTCTTTCTGTCTCTCTCTGTCTCTGTCTCCCTCTCTTTCTGTAGAAGCTAAAGAATTAGCATAAAAGCTGTGAAAAGTCTCATAAAGTCAATCATTATTCTCATTTTTTTCTAATATAGCCTACCTACCACTATTACTGAGTTAGCAAGTCAAGGTCACAATTTTATTGTAGAAATGTAAATCATTGCACTGTTTCAGAAGAACAGAAACATGGAAGCATTTTAAACACTCTTTATGCATACTAATTCACATTCCTTGTCAAGACTGGTTCAAAACTCAGATGCCTGAGCAGCAGAAGACAACAAGGATAAAAATTTGTGAGCACATCTGAGATATGAAGGTGGAGCGATACATTTTCATCTTCAGACTTCAAAGTATTCCCATTATAAAGATTCATTCACACTGCTCTAACACAGACGTCTTTTCAATTAAAACTTTGCCTGTACTGTGTTTAACATACACAGTTATATAATTTCTGCCCAATTTCAATCTTTTATGTCTCTGATTTGCATTTTAACAAGATCATTCTGGCAATTGTTGCTGGGGAGTAGATTGGAGTTCCAAATGTGAATTCGAGAATTCATATTTGAGACAGTTGGGGTGGTTGGAAGGGAGAAATCTGAAATGATTCAGTCCAATGATGACGTTGCAGACATGGAGACATTTGTTGCAAGTGGAGGTCATTTGGATCTGAGTAATAAGGATAGGATGGAATACAGAACTCTCTCATGTTTGACTCTGAAGAAATGGATAGATGGGCCAATTCCTGCAGATGTGATAAATTTAAAGAATATCTAAAAATGATAATTAAATAATTAATTAAATTAATATCATTTAATTAAAATTTAATATTAAAGAGGAGAACTCGATGGTCATATAAAAGAAGAAATAAAATAAAATAATAAAGCTCTTGAATCTAGATTGGATATAAAAATATTTTTTGTTATTTTACATTTACTTTGAATTGATTCCTAAAAACCTAAAGTTGTATATATTTTCAAAGTACCATGTGATCTTTCAATATACACATACATTATATAATGTTTAAATCAAGTTATACATTTATCTCTTCCTTTATGGTTGTTATTGTAATTATTGCCTCATTAATTGTATAGACTAATGAGTTTTTCTGTAGTTTTTAACCTTCACATATTGTGCTTTGTTTGAATCCACTCTCTACAATACCCTCCTCTGTCTTCCCCTGTCTGATGATTAAATTAAAACTTGTTTCTTCTACTTTTGGAAATATACTGCCCACTATCACTATATAAGGTGGAAATATGCTCTAAATTATCATATATACTCATCTGCCCATGTTAAAACACACCAGCACTTCTTACTCTAATGTAAATGTGCCTTAGTACTTATGATCATCATTTCCTCAGTGCTCCCTTGCTACCACTGTTCAGAGGAAAAAAAATGCTTTCTATGGATTATTCATTTACTGCTTTCATTTAATTCTGTATCTTTTGTAAATTGAAATGAACATATTTTGTGCACGTCTTTATTGTTCTTCCCATCCTTGGCTTCCATCATCACATGAGCCATATATAAAAACAAGTATCTCCATCTCTCTCTCTCTTTCTCTCTCTTTCCATATATTTACATATAAAAATATATAATTATATAATATATGAATATATAATTTATATATATAATATTTATATATGTTAGGTACATATATGTTTATGTCATCTCTACTTCTGTCTCTAACTCTCTACTATTGGTTTTTTTCCTCTGAAGAGCCATGATTATAGCAGGTACTCATGATTATGAATTTTATTTTTTTGTTTTATTTTTCCACTTATATGGTAATTGTAAATCAATAAAACATGCTAATAGGTTCTTTTGGATATTGAGACATCTACAAGTTATATCTGATATGATTCAGCTGATTTTCTTAGGTAAAATATTATAGATATACAAATTCTTGAGGTGGTCATATAAATAGTCAAATCTATTCATTTCAGAAGTAGACTTGTTTGATACATGTATTCACATATTATTACAAATTAGTAATATTTTGTAAAAAATTATCTTAATTAGATATTGAATTATATGTAGCTAAAATACATATTGAAAAAGTTTCAAGACTAAATTAGTGATTCATATTTTGTTTCTATTTTTATTGTTGAATTAATTGAAAAAATTTACCTTGAGTATTATTTTCTTCTTCATCATTACAGAAATAATGTAAAATATCATGCCATCATGATATTTTTCTTAATAAATATTATCCTGAAGAAATTTTACTAAAAATTGTTATGTTTAAAATATGCTGATAAGTAGAGAATTATTTATACATTTACCTGTGGGACCAATCCTCTACCAAAAGTCTTTTATTAAGATATTTTTGTTTTCTTCTCCTGTCTTTGGAGATAATCACTCCTCACTTTATTTAGGCTCTTTATGAAAGAAAGTTTCTACTTATCTTCAATATGTCAAATTGGCCTACATTTTCCTTCCAAGAAGCAACCTTCTTTAAAAATCCACTTGGTCCTAAAGTCCTAATGCTCTTTTTGTTTCTCCTCTCTCCCACCCACCCTGCCTTTCTGCGTTTCTGCCTTCTTGTCTTCCTAGTCTTCCTAATCTTCCTGTCTTTAATTTATTTTTAAGGCATCCACTTTGATAGCCCAGAAGTGATCCCACACAAGGCGTTGTTTGATCAGATTGAACACATCAAAATCTTTGTTTCCATATACTAAGGATATTGATGGGACCGTTCTGCTGAGTTTGAACAAAACTCACCCTGAGAAGCACAATTGTAAAATATATTTTGATCACTGTTAGGCACTATCCAATGCCTCCTCATAATCCGTGCCCCAAGTTGTAGCAATATGTACAAACTTCATAGATAAAGCATTTTATAGCTTCTGCCTTTACAGTGGGAATACTGGAAACAACTCCTTTGGAAGCATTTGGCTGATTTTCATAAAATTGTGATTTTATTGTTACTATGTAAATTACCACAGCATAATGTGTAGTCCAACACATTTTAATTTTGTTTTTTTCCCATAAGAAATAAATTTGGTGTGTTTGTTTTTCATCAATTGAATTAAATATAATTAGTCTTAAATAATATAATTATGAAGCTTTCTTTCTAAATTAGAGCTTTATATTCTTGTACCAAAAACTGCTTGTGATTCTGTGTACAATATCTAAACAAGTGTCATTATGACCTAAAAGCTTTGTGCTTTTTATGTACTTTAGTCTGAAACGTTTACTGCTACTATTACATTTTGCAATTACAGTGAAGTGAGGCAGAAAATAGCAGTTCAAAAAATGTATTCAAGTAATGAAGTTGGAACCATTAGTTTCAAGGCTGTTGTTATTTTAGTAAATATTTAATCTTCTTAGCAGCATGGGTTCCTAATTGATATTTAAGTATTATTGTTCCTGGACATTTCTAATCGACTTCTAATTGCTACATTAAGGCAGTTAGAAATAAAGTGTAATGGATGGTGGAGACTTTTACAGTACACTAAATCAAAACAATGTCATAAAATTTCAAATTCATTTTTATTTTTGAAATTTGAAACAGTACACCAAAGTCCACACATGCGTATCTTTTTAACTTGAAGTGTTCTACCTTAAAGAATGGCATATATAATGCATTCTGTTTATGCTCTTATATGTTACATGTGCAATAATTTAGTAATATAAATAAAATATCTTTTAAAAATGTTTTGCTAATTCTCATCTTTATATATTTCATTTTCAGCTTTATTTGGATTCACTTTTAGTCTAATTGTATTTACTCTTCATTTATCTGTCTATACTTGACTTGCAGGAAGAGAAATACTTTCATTAGTTTATTAGGAAGTTATTAAGAATCTAGGTAAGTAAAGCATGGTAAACTAAATAAATATAAAATATTACATCTATTGCTAATAATAGTTGTATAAACGTTTGAAGATAACTCTTACCTATAACACTAGGACTATTCTCATCGTTACTCATGTATTTACCTGAAATTTTGCAATCTTAGTTACTTTAGCTCCATGCAATTGTTGTAGTTATTAACACCCTTAAAATATGATACTCTGAATGTGGCACAATTTTCTAGAGAGCTCAAAATATTTTGACTGTGGAATTTGTCTTCTCATGAATGTTATACTTCCATCAGTAAAGTTTTAGAAGAATAACTTTCTTTAGAGAAAGTATCACTATTCTATGCAGAAGAACTGCTTACCTACACTCAGGCAGGAAGGACTTATCTGATAGACATGGAATATTTTTTCAGAGATAAAGATATTACAAAGCTGTGTACATTACAGCTCTTCTCTGTCTTTTTATAGCATTCTGTAAAAGGCAACCTTTTTTTTACTAAATTCTTTTATTCGTACATTGTAGGTATACAACACAATTACATTTCTCATTGGGAATTGTACCTTTGCATCATGCATCTTGGTTCTTATTTTTTCCCCATTCCTAGCCCTCCCTTCACCCCCTCCACCCTTCCCTATTTACAAAGACTTTATTTCCATTTTTTCCATTTCTCAGCATTTTTTCTTTCCCTTCTTTCCTTTCCCCTGCCCCTCCCACTACTCCTACCCCTTTGGACCTTTTCTTCCTATTTTGCATTATCGATTAATCATTCTAACCATTGGTACATTTTAGGTATGCAACATAATGACATTCATCATTGGAAATTTGCACCTTTCCATAGTCTCTCTTGGTTCTTATTTTTCACCCTTGCCCAGCCCTCCCTTCAACCCCTCCATTCCTCCCTGTTTACAAAGATTTTGTTCCTATTTTTCCATTTTCTCATATTAATCCCATTCCCTTCTATCCTTTCCCCTATCCCTCCCACTTCCTTCCCCTTTGCCCCTTTTCTTCCTATTTCACATTACCTATTATACATTTAGTCCTTATTTACACTTTCAGTTTCTCACACCAGAGAAACTATTTGGTATTTATACATGTGTGTCCTATTTATTTCACTTAAGAGTATCTCCTCAATGTGCATCCACTTTTAAAACATTTATTCTCTGGGATTATAAATTGTAAGGATAACGTACCATGAGGTATAAAATGTCTACCTGAGAACCATTACAACACGAGAGATGAGAGACGCCTAGAAACACCGTGTCCTGGTGGTTATGTTTCATCCCCTATATCTTACGTGAAGACTGTGAACCACTCAACTTCCCATTTCCATAAATGAACCTATGAATTTATCTTACTTTTTGAAGTTCTGAATTATTTTCTTAATCAGTATTTAATAATTAGATATAGTTATGTGTTGCTATATGACAATGTGTATAATGTGTATAAAACATAACAATCAAATCAGGTATTATGATATAGATGTAAAGCAACCCAAAGAGTTTTATGAGTTCAGAGAAGGAACTTGTGGGAGGTGACTGGATCATGAGGCACTGATCAGTGGGTTAATTTGTTGATGAGTTCATTCACTATGATGCGCAGGGCCTGGTTGATGAGATAGGTCACTGGAATACATTCTGGAAGGGTGTATTCTTGCACTTGGCTCCTCTCTTCTCTCTTTGATTCCTCTGGTGATGGAAAGAATAGCTTTTTTTCATCATGTGCCTCCACCATGCCCTTTCTGCCTTGGAGCCAGCTGCCTATGCACTCACTGAATTCAGTGGAGTTGTGAGCCAAAATAAATTCTCCTCCTTCAGTTTTGCTTGTCAGGTATTTCACCTCAGTGATAGGAAAGTGACTGAAAAAAACAAGATGATTAATATTCCTACCTCTTTAAATATTTTTCTTTTCTTTTGTCAGGAAACTTTGATCCCTTCTCTTGTATTTCTCCATGGAATATAAAATAAATCCATTTAAACTTTATTCTTCTTTTATGTAGAACACTAGATTTACTCTTTTTATGTTTCTCTATTTTGGTGCCTGTTACCAAACCTCCCTCATTGCCCCATGTCCTATCCTTCTTAACTTCTAATGTCACTATTCTACTGTGTTTCTGTGAAATCAGCTTCTTTACATACAAGGAAGACCAAGTAGTGATTTTCTGTCATTGAGTGATTTATTTCACTTAATGTAATTCCCTTCTGCAAATGATAGAATTTAATTCTTTGTTGTGGCTGAATAATTGCCCATTATGTATATGTACCACGTTTTCTTCATCTATATGTTCATCAGTGGAAACTAGTTTATTCCATAGCTTGGATATTGTAAACAATGTTGCAAAAATATGGGTGTGTGATTACGTCTTTCAAAGTAGTGTTTTACTGTTCGCAAGATCATGTCATCTGCAAAAAAGAACACTTTGACTTCGCTTTTCCTATTTGCATCTTCATTTCTTTCTTGGTCCAAATTGTTCTAAAATTTTCAATATTATCTTGGATAAGTTTGGTGAAATAGACATTTTTCTCTTGTTCCTCATATAAGAGGAAATATTTGCTGTTTTTTCTTATTCAATATGATATCTTCTTTGTTATTAGTTTGTCATATATAGTCTTTATTGTATTGAGGTAAAGTCCTTCTATATTCAATTTGTTGAGAGTTTTTACTATAAAAGGATATAAAAATTATCAGATAGTTTTACTGTCTCTATTGAGAGGCAATACGATAGTTTGGCTTTTATTCTATTGCTATGATATAATATATTAATTGCTTTGAGCATATTGAACCATTGCATCTCTGGGGTAAATCTCACTTGATTGTGGTGTGTGATTTTTTTATATATGGTTGAATGTGATTTGCTAGTTTTTTATTAAGAATTTTATGCTCATGAGAAATAATGCTCTGTAGTTTTCTTTTAGTTGTATCTGTTTTTTTATATTAGCATTAGAGCAATACTGGCCTCATGGAATGAGTTTGGAAGAGATTTCTCCCTTTCCATTTTTGAGAATTGTTTGAGAATAACTGATGTTTGTTCACACTGAATGTTCTGTAAAATTCAGTAGTGATGGCATCTAACCCTGGGCTTATCCTTGTTGTGAAACTTTCTATTACTGATTCAATCTTGTTATTTCTTCTTATTTTCTTATGATATTCTCTGCCTTTTTGTTTCTATACTGAATACAATAATTTGTCCAATTGTAGATTTTCCAATTTGTTGGTATGAAATTGTTTATAACACTTTTAATGATCAGTTATACTACTGTAGCATCTATTTTAATGACTTTTTTATTTTATTATTTTTAATTAGCAAATTTTTCATGCATAATAATCACATTCATCATGGGAAATATGTACTTGCACATAATATATCTTAATTCATTTTTTCCATTTCCTTCCTTTTAATTCTTCTTCCCTTCCCCATTTACAAAAGCTTTGTTTCCATTTTTTTGCCTCCATCCTCTTTTTTAAAATCCCTTTTCCCTTCCTTCCCTTCCCCCTTCCTTGTTCCCCTTCTCATTTAAACAAGTTCTTGCTACTTTCCAATATAGAAGTTCCGTTTGACCCAGCTATTCCCCTTCTAGATACATTCCCAAAGGAGTTAAAATTATCATGCCACAGTAATATTTGCATGCCTATGTTTATAGCAGCACAATTTATAATGGCTAAATCTTGGAAACTATTTCTATGCCCATCAATAGATGAATGAATAAAGAAAATGTGGTATTTATAAACAAGAGAATACTACTCTGCCTTAAAGAAGGAAAACTGGAGGCATTTTTAGGTAAACAATTGTATTTTGAGACCATAATTTTAAGTGCAATATATCAGACTCACAAATTTAAGTATCACATTGTCTATCTTGTGTGAGAAAACCAAAGGGAAAATAAGCAGCAAAATGGAGGACAGATATTGGGAAGTAGGAAGAATTTATAACGCCTTTTTAATCTCTAATTTATCTCTAATTATTTTTGGTTTCTTCCTTTTTTTTCCCTTGGTTACTCCAGTTATAGGTTTGCATATTTTATCTTTTCAAAAAAGTTAATTCTATGTTGCATTAATTTTTTGCATTCTCTTTATTTTTATTGTGTTTTTTTTTTGTGTTCTGATTATTTGTGTTTTTTTCTGTGTCTAATTTAACTTGGGTTTGTTCTTTTATATATCTTTAATTGAATAACTAAGTTGATTATTTGAAATCTGTATTTTTAGATGTAGGCACTTATTGTTATTATTTTCTCTCTTATTACTATTTTTGTACTATAATATAAATGTTGGTATGTTGTGTTTTGATTTTCATTTTATTTCAAGATTCTTCTAAATTGCTACTTTGAGTTATTGACTAACTTGCTTTTTATTAGGGAACATGTTTGATTTCCATATATTAGTACAATTTCTATAATTACTCTTATTTTGAGTTCTAGTTTTATTCTGTTTGGTCAAAGAAAACATGATAAAATTTAAGTTTGGGGAAAGACTGTTTTATGACCTAAAATATTCTGAAAAGCCCTCTCTGTATTGATAAGAATAATGTGTACTCTGAAGCTATTAAAAAATGCTCTGTCCATTTGATAGTTCTTTATTATGTTTGTCTGGATAATCTATTTATTGATAAAAGTTTTATATTGATGTCCATAACTATTATACATAACACACTATGTATCTCTTTCTCTTTAGATCCAATAAAGTATGCGTTATCTAATTTGCTGCTATGATGTTGGATACAAATATATTTCTAATTGTCATTTGCTCTGCTGAATTGCATCCTTTACCTTAACATAAAATCTTTATCTCTTTTTACAGTCTTTACAGACTCAGTGTCTGCTATAATTAATAGTATATTTGCATGATGTATTTGCTTGATATCTATTTTGCCAACGTTTCATTTCTAATCAACATGGGTCTTTTGTGATTAAGTGAATGTGTTGTAAGCAACATTTCTTTAGTTCTTACTTTATTACACATTTAGTTAGAAATAATATTTTAATTGAGGAATTTAATTCATTTATATTAAAGATTATTATCTAAGAATATAATCCTATCATTTTGTAAATTTTATCATGCTTTTGTATATCTTTCTTTTTCTTCTTCTCCTGCATTCATCTTTTTTTTTTGTACCGGGGATCAAACTTGGGTCCTTGCACTTGCAGGGTGGCAGAACCACTGAGCTAAATCCCTGGCTGTTTTTGTTGATTTTTTTTTTTATAGTGATGGAAAGATTATTTTCTCTCACTTGTGAATCAGCTGTACAAATGAATTTTACAATTTTGCATATTTTCATTTTGGCAGTCATAGTCCTTTTCTTTCTATCTGAAAGAGAACTTTGCCATTACAATATTAAAGGTAGAGGCTGTTACAGTATTCTTGGTTGGTTGGTACAGTATTCTTGGTTGTCAGAGTTGTATGTGCATGGTGTGTGTTTGTGTGTGTGTGTGTGTTTTGTTTTGTTCAGGATTTTGAATATATGCTCCTTTTTTGGCCAGTTAAGATTTCTGCTTAAATGTCTAAGGATCATCTGATGGAAATTTTCTTACATGACTCGATAATTTTCTCTTTCCATTTTTTGGAATATTTTTTATTTTACTTTTGACTATTTGACAATTACATGTCCCCATAAGTACTTTCATATCAAATCTATTTGAGGTGTTTTGAACTTCCAGGAATTGCAAGTTTATATGTTTTGTGATATTTAGATAATTCTGTTATTATGTCATTGAATAATTTTTATGCCTTTTCCCTTCTCTACTTCACATAGAATACCTATAATAAAAACAAGTGTCCACATGATTATATCCCATAACATCTTAAGATTTCTACATTCTTTCATTTGTTCATTTCATATATTCTCTCTCTCTCTCCTCTCTCTGTTGATCTCTTATTACCTATCATTAGAGGATTTCAGACTAAATGATTTCAGACCTGTTTTGAACTCAAAAATTATTCTACTTAATCTAGTATTTTCTTGGGGTTGACAACTATATTTTTTGTTTTATTGATTGATTTACTTCTAGTTCCAAGGTATTTGTTTGGTTCTTATTTTATGATCTCCATATCTGCTAAATTTCTTATTCAATCACAAGTTTTTCAAATTTTGTTCCTGCTTTCTTGTCTCTGGAGTATTCTTCCAATAATTGTTTGAAAATGTTTGTTTTTCAGTCAATCCATTGATTTTTCTACTTGGAGACAGCATTTGTTGCTACAGAGTTATCATGCTTGTTCAGAGGCTTCATGTTCCCTTGCTTTTCCACATTTCCCGTGTGCTTATGCTGATCACTGAATATCCCATCACTAAGTTGTCTCTACTAACTTTATAGATTTTTAAATATTTTTTTAATAGTAAAAGAATTTTCTCCTGGAGTTGTGATCTGTGTTATCATTTCAGTAGACCATTTTGACTTCAGTAGTGTAGTGTCTGTGTAGCTTCTGTAAGTATAATCAGCATTAGAAATGCCTGTCTCAGTTGCACTGGCCTCAAGGGCTTATGCAATTGCTCTCTAAAGCAAAATCAAGTTCTGTTAGGTGGGGCAAGATTGCTAGTGGCTCTGGGCATGGCAAATACTGATGAGCTGCAGCATTTTCATCAGTTTCCGCAGCTCACTTGTGCACACAACTTCTCTGGTTGGCCATTGTGGGCAAGATGTAAGTGGTACAGAAGTGCAGATGGGGTATCCATAAGTTTCCAATGGACATGTGGAAGCAGGTGTGCTCTACAGGGCCCAGTCAATGCAGTCAAGAATGTCCAATAACAGGGATGAAGCAATTAACTATCACCAAGGGTTCCTTAAGTGTCTTTTGGGGGCCTAAATGGGTGAGCCACTCATGGGAAGCTGTGAAGATGATTCCTGCGATTTCAGTAGGCCTAGCCATTCATGGTGATTTTTCCAGTTGCTTCATGAGGCCATGAGTGCATTGGCGGGGAATTTGTTCACTTTGGGGAGATCTTGTTGGGTTCATCCCTAAGGAAGGACTTCTCAGCTGCACCCAGGGACATGGGAAGGTGAGTTACACCATTTTACTCATTCATAGGGCCAGGTTAGCCAAGCTTCTGGGGCCAACCAGCTGCTTCTGACTCTTAGATGAGTAGAGTTGAATGATGTTGCTACATGGCAGGAAACACTGGGGGAAGGCACAAAGTGATTTAGATTCAAAGCAGTATCATAGGTTCCTTGAAAGTTCTTCAAACTGGTCTCAAGGCTTATGAGGGCTTCAGGCTTCTCCAAAAGCAAATAATTTCAATTGTCCATGGGTACAGTAGGGAATGCCAGGGGCCTCCCTACAATACAAAGTCCATCTTGGTTCAGGTTTGATCTTGTCTGAACAAACTAGAAATGTGTGTGCTGAGTTCCTTTCTTTATAAAGCCCTTATACACATCCACATTCTGTGATGTTTCTGCCACATCCCAATTCACTGCAGCATTGTCTCTACCAGACAATCTAATGGAAGAGCAATTTGTCTCTGATTTTGTCCTTTATTGCAGAAAGAAGTTTGTCAAATTCTTCCAGTCATCTTGTAGATGCCACCCTGAGATAATAGATCTTTCTTCCATAAGAAAAAGTATTTAATAAAACAAATAAATTGCTAATAATGCTTAAGTTGACAGTAGTGATGAATAAAAATTTTAAAATAACTTCTGTTGGAAATAGAAGGGAAGATGTTTATTTTTCCTACTTAAAATGTCAATAATCTTAATTAAACAATAAAAATATGCATATCTATCAAACTGTGTTATATCTTATTATTTAAATAATATGGTTATTTAGGTTAAAGGCCCTCATGATTTTACAGAAAGTTTCAAAACATTGGGCATGGCATTCAATCAGAGCTTATGAAATAAAGAGAGACAATTATTTTTGGCCCATATGAACTGTAAGAGAAATTCTGTCCTCATACAGGAGATGCTGTGTCCAAGGATAATGAACTAAGATGCTTGAGGGAGAGGGTATCATACGTGGCATAGGGTTTAAAAAGAGACATTGTTTACCTAGATCTCAAATTTATAAAAGAAAAGGCAAAAAGAGACTAGAAACAATAATATGACTAAGATCTATTTCTGAAGTGTTCCTCAGGCAATGGAAAACTATTGGCAGTCATTGGAACATAGCAAAAGGAAGGAGAAAAACTATTTATATTTTTTTGGGAACTGGCCAAAATGATACTGGCCTATTTTGAAGTCACTTAGTCTCAGGCAAGAAAAGAAAGAGAAACATCAGAACTTATTAGTTAAGAACAAAATTCCTAAACAAAGGTCTTATTTAAGCATGACAAAACTCAAGTTTTGACTACTGCCAACATGTATATGGGGGGAAAAAATGAAAATTGACCACATGACTACTAAAAAACTTTAGGGATTCACAATCTGTGAAGAATAGGTCAACACAATGAGTCATGGTGTTTGAATTTTAGAGCCATGCATTGCAGGGAAGAAGAGGTTGATATCCTCTGAGAACTGGGCACTGACTCCTAGAGTATTCATTGCAGAAGCCCATTAACCTAGACTCCACCCTTCACACAATGTTAAATGGATTAGAGCACTTGAAAGAAAACCATTAATTACAGATTTATTGGTCTATTTTATTGATGGCAGATCCTCCATACTTGAATTATTGATTACAAAGAGAACATTTAGCATTTCTAAACATGGAACAAAGGTGGATACTAAAACATAAACTATTTAAGTATACTGAGCTTGGTAAGATTGCTTCTATTTTAGAAATTATTTTCATTGCTCCTTGAAATATAGAAGGGTTAAGTTATAAGTATATGTCAATCATTTCTAAGTAACATTTTTATTTATATTATGATAAATTATTACACTTTACGAAGATTTAGAAGACAATTCAAAAATTTTGTTAGTGCATAAGATCATTGTTCTATATGATGATTTAATTTGGCTGTCATCAAATTTTGTAAATTCTAAAATACTACATGTAGAAGTATGTATTAAAAAGTATCACATTATTAGTTTATTTTAATGCCACTAATTGAATAATTAATTTATTTTGATACCAATCATGATGCTACTACTATTAATAATACACATGACATAACAATTTTCAGAAGAAAGATAATTCAGTATTTGATTTATTTCCTAATTAACCTTTTCAATTTATATATGGATATATATAAGTGCCTGTAAAAGACTCAAATTTTTGTATATATTTAATGTATTTTTTTCTCAGAAAGTAACATTTATTCAAAGAAAACAAAAAGGAAAAAAAAGAAATACAAAAAATCTTGACAAGATGTCCATATCCTTGGCTCCCTTCTCTTCCCATTGCAGCTGCTCTTCAGCTCAAGATTTAATGCTGACTGGAGTTGGCAGCAGGACCACCTCTCTCAATGTGGTCAGCATTGAAGAGGCATCTCTTCAATGGAGCTGTTGTAGAAAGTCTCAATATTTCCAAGAGTTTCATTCTGTCACCTTGTTTCATTCTGTCACCATGGTAATAGCCACACACTTATGAGAAAAATACCCAGCAGACCTATTCTGCAGATGTAGTTTTCCCTTTGGAGGGAAGATGGTAGTTTATGACTAAAAAAAACTGCTGTACATCAATGCCTCTGGCTAACAAGTCATTGGTAATTAATACTCTGCTAGAGCCAGACCAGAACTCTCTCATGATCGCATCGATTTCCTTTTGGTCCATATCTCCATGCTTGGCAGACAGTGAATTTTCAGGCAAGCATTTTCTCAGGGAACCAATCAATCTTCCTTCAGGTGTTAATGAAGATAATTGCCTGGGTGATGGTTAGGGTTTCATACAAGTCACACAGTGTGTCCAGCTTTCATTCTTTTCATTCCAAATTGATGCAGAATTGGCGGATACTCTCCAGGGTCAACTCTTCCTTCTTGACAAGAATTCCAGTGGGGTCCTTCATGAACTTCTTGATCATCTCAAGCACATCAGAAGGCATTGTGGCTGACAAAAAGCCACCTGTGTTTTAGTTGAGCTTTTCAATACATCATAAATCTAGTCCTTGAATCCACACCCCAACAGTTTTTCAGCTTCATGTAATACAAACATCTTGGTGAATTTGGGAGTCAGGTATCACTGGTTAAGCATATGAAACATGCAGCCAGGGGTTTCCATGATGATATGGAGAGCTTCCATCTGAAGCTTCCATACCTCAGCATGCACATTAGTGCTCCCAATGCAGGCATGACACTAGGCACACATGCAATTTCCTAATGCCATGACTACTTTTGTATCTCAACATGGAGAGAAAAAGGTACTCATCTTTTAACTTTGATAACATTAGGCCCTGATTCTTAATCTGAATGCCTCTTATGTACCCAACAACCTGGAGATACTCACTACTATAAGACTCCCATTCAGGGAAAGAACAAGTCAATAATTATCTCCTTAATACTACACTGCCTAGAGTGGCAAACAGGATTTGAACTCAGTCTGTTTCTGCACTACACAATGACTTATCATGAATCCTGAGCAATTTTTAAGTTTCTCACACTAATTATAAAATAGCTGGACACATATCCTATTCTCAAAATAAAGCATATTCTTTTTGTCTTCATTCTTTGTGCCCAAAACTTCACATCATGATAATCACTTTATTTATTACAGAATGTTTACCAATTTCTTTTCTGAGCCTCAATTAGTAATCTATAAGGCTGTGTTTGATTTATTCCCCTTTCAGACCAAAGAAGAGAACAGAGGTCAACGTTAGGATTTCATGTGCCTTATGGATGCATTGGCTGTGGACATCAAGCCAGGCATCAAGCTGACCAAAGGACATTCATCTGCTCTGCCCCTGACATATATGAGATCAACACGGCCAATGAGGTGTCTCTTTCACCATTAGGGAGTTAGATGTCATTTTTCAATTTGCTGGTAAAAGACAGTTTTATTGATTTTACTTGTATTAATGTTGATGAAATTATGAGACAGAAATGTCATAATGTATTATAAAATTATTAATAATTGCAAACTAAGTTAATCTGTACTTGTTTACTCATTTCATTTGAGATCTCTGAATCTCCAAATTTGAATGTACCCACTATTTTTCTTTTCTGAAATTGTAACAGTAGTTATCAGGGCCTACTTCATTTTGGACTTATATTTGGACATACAAACAGAGATAAAAGTTTCTGGAATCATGGCATTGTAATATTTGAATAAAATTTAATTGTATTATACTGATTCAATAGATTTTACTGAACTTCCAATGAGTCTCAAATTGGCAGATTAGAAATTCGTTATTGTATTATGGCTGAAGTAGTTTATGTCCAATTTAGGAAAGCTCTGAATACCATAAATCTGAAATGGGTCATACCCATGGACTATTGGAGTCAAGATAAATCTCATTTTCTCTGAATTGCTTATTAAATTTGGTCAATTTCTAAAAAGTAATTTATTTGCTCATTATAGTTGTGATGAGAGTAGTAGCAACAGAACTGCTTAATTATGAAAAAATACATGTCCAATAACTGGCTAATTAAAGCTCCTAAAGTTCTTGATATATTTCCTAATTAAGCCTGAGGGAAGTTGAAGGGGTATTTCCAATTACTATAAACTACATAAATATACTAATTGCTTCTATTTGAAAAATTTTCCTTATTTGTAAAGATTTAGAATTCATAGTTTATTCCAAAAAGAGCTAATACAATATAATATTGGATATACAGGAAGCAAATAAATTTGCTTCAAAGTGTATAATTTTATTATATAAAATATAAAAGGGAAAATTAGTTTCATTGAACAGACTTAACGTTAAAGGTAATATAACATTGCTCCATTACTTGGAAATATATATTATATAGTATGGTAAAATATTTTTCATTATTTCATAGGGGAACAAATAATTTGATGGATTAAAATAACCAGGACAGGAGAAAATGTCTAAAGTGAGAAGAAAATCAAATCAAATCAATGTATTGTCAATTAAATTTAGTTGAAAATTTACCACATGTCTGTAATTCTAGCACTAGGAAGACTACGGCAGGAAGATTTCTGTGAGTTTGTGGCCAGTATGGTATATATAGTGAGACCCCATCTGTAAAATCTAAAAATGATAGAATTATTAAAGATGACCAGTAAATCATATAGTTTGGAAATTTTGCTGTAGAATTTTCAGAAGTGTTATCAAAAGTATGACTATTTTGTAAAAATTTTATGGTGGAATTACATAAAATGAATTTTTAAGTATTTTAAACTCTCAGTGGATTAACTCACAATCTCTTTCTTATCTTTTGATCTCCCAAGAATAACTCCTGACAAATCATTAGTAGAACAAACCTAAACTAGCTACACCAACAGAGAAAACCATCTACCACATTCTTATCAGTGTCTCAGAAAACAAAGTCAAAGGCAGGACAAGCATAGGATTTTGTAGTCTGGGTCAGTGTATTTGGGTTGCTCTTTCAAGGGAAAGAATCATGTTCTTGGGATCTGGCATTTGATTATGTCATCAGTGATACCATTAGACTTGAAGAGAGTAAAACAAGGATCCTGATGCAAATGTGAATAACTTAACTGCTGTTACATGGCTGTTATTTGTTACAATCTTTGATAATTTAGTCTGTAAACATTTCTTAAATAGTGAAGCTATTTACCAGTTAATAATTTTACCTTCTCTGAACATAATTTTCTCAGATGAAACAACTAAGACTTGCTAATGTGAGTGGCTTATAGTCCGACAGTAGCCTTGCTGACACAGATAGTTTTGATTATTAAAACTATATGCCAAATCTTATTTCAAGTGTTTTCTAATTAGCTAATTTAATCTCTATCACAAACCAGTGGATAATGTTTCATTCCTAACCTCATTTTACAGATAAGTGAAAAAGGAGATAAGAAGAAATCAGGTAAGCCAGGTAACTTTCACAGGGTCAAAACATTACATAAACACTTAATCAATCTATTCATGGTACTTATCTGTGTTGTAGAGAGGATGGAAAGAGATAGACTGGTAGAAGAAAGTTGAATACAAATTTAATCACATTTTATTATTGCTGCTATCACTAGTACTAAATAAGTGTGTAGAACACTAAACAAAGGATTGAAAATTGGCATTCTGGTACTTTTTCAAATATTCTGCCTCAGATATTTTCAAAAATTTATGATGACTCAAATTATTTATTTCTGTGTAAAATATTAATATTTCCAGAATCAACTGAAAATATGACTTAGAAGAAATTTTATTAATATAGCTCCTGTTTGTGACTATTTGTTATTTTGAAAGTACTTATTGAAAAAACAGGGCTGAGGATTTAGCTCAATGGCTCCACTGCCTGCCTTGCAAGCAAAGGTCTGAGTTAGATCCCCGGTACAAAAAAATAATGTATTGAAAGTACATTTTGAAAACTACATATCTTTAATTTTTTTGCTTGTCAGATAATAATAATTATTTATTTCTATATGTTGGCAAATGTAACAGGTGTTGGCCAGGGCTGTGTTTAAGTACTTCTTTTTGTAAATATCATTTCAAATACATGGATTTTTTTTCCATTAAGTTTATTGGTACATTTTAGGTATACAGTACAATTACATTCATCATTGGGATCTTGTACCTTTACATGATGTATCTTGATTCTTATTTTTTCCCCATTCCTCTGCCCTCCCTTCACCCGCTCCACCCTTCCCTATTTACAAAGACTTTGTTTCCATTTTTTTCCTTTTCTCATATTTTTTTCTTTTCCCTTCTTTTCTTTCTCTCTCAAATACATGGATTATTAGAACTAAGAAGTATGATATACTATTGAATTAATTTAAACCTGAATTCTAAACTATAGAATGATTTATGTATGTACACGTTACATTGCCAAAGGAAAAATAAGTTATATCATGACATATTGTTGAAAAAAGTGCTTAATTGCATGCAAAAATAATACAGTTTTATTTTTTAACCACAATGGGTATATTCTTGGAAAATCCTCTGATGGTTTATTTTATATGCTATGCCTACAATTCATGATGGAGAGATCAGGAAGTTACAACATGACTTGATTCAAGGCAAGCTAGAAGGAAACAGATTTTATCCTATTGAGAGGAGTAAGATCATTTCAGGCAGAGCAAAGTGACTGATCAAAAGCAGTTTAAAAGTACTTGGTGTTTCTGAGGAATCACAAGAAGTCTAGGTTGCTTCAGTTATAGATTTCAAGGAGTAAAAGAAAGAGGGCTGTCTAAAATAAGTCAGAAAGAAATCTGAAATAGAATTTTTTTTTTTTTTTTTTTTTGGTACTAGGGATCGAACTCAGGTCCTTGCGCTTGCACAGCATGCGGTGAAACCACTGAGATAAATCCCTGGACTGAAATAGAATTTTGACTTATATTCTTTAAGAAGAACTGTCTGAGTATATTTGAGAAAGATGGCAAAATTATATTTGCCTTTCAGAAATAGTAAAACATTATTAAAGCCTGATACTCTGGAGAATTGACCGTACTGTGGGGCACCTTAAGGAACTAAATTAGAAGACAATGGAATCCCACTTATCAAGGGATTTTAAGCTTGAACAAGATTGGTAATCAAAATGGCCAGATCACTAACCACACCTTTGCCACTTATTAGCTACAAGGAACTTAAATATATTAGCAATCAGTATTTCCAATAACACAAATGATACAATGTTATGAAAACAATTCTTGAAATCCATTTAGTGTAGCTGGTTGTACTTAGTGAATACCAAATTAAGGTACCATGTTGTGTGTGTATGTGTGTGTGTGTGTGTACGTGTGTGATCAAAATGTAATACAGTAGGCATCACGAGTCAGTTCACAGTTATTACTGCCAATGGTGGTAATGAGTACTAAAGGGGAAGGGAAATTGTGGTTTATTTAAGATAGGAAAAATAGGAAATGGCTTAATTTTAAGACAAGAAAAACTGAATTTAACTTTTAGTTTGTTGAGTTAGATGCTACAATAGAAAAATGTATAAAGAAGTTGCACCAGAATTTTATGAGGATTCAAGACACTGTGGGTGCATAACTATGAGAAATGTGATGATTAAACAGAACAGAATGTGGATACTGAATAATGAGTTACGAAATAGTGTGATAATTATATCAAGGCAATGTAACAACTTCTAAAGGACAAAAAAAGAAGCTTTCCTATTATCCATTTTTGAAAATAGTACTATTGATTTAAGTAGACAAATATATCATGCAGTGATACATCAGAATAATAAATCAACAAGTAAATGAAATATTAGCTTCACAACATTATTTTAATTAAGGGGAAGTCAACAATAACTAAAACATAAAGAAGTCTGATATCCTAACTTATAGCTTATTTTAAAGTATATTTGATAATACAATGCTTCTCTCTTAGGCAATACAATAAATGTAATCAAATTCTAATCAAATTCAGATTCATGTTTAAAAATTGTGAGAGTTTTGCCTTACCATATTTGTTCACAAGAATGAATATTTTCACTATTAAAATTTCTTTTAATTATACATATTTGTTTCTTTTTATTACAAAATTTTCATGGATATGAAAATTTATATATATTCAATAGAAAATATATGCCAAAGTGAAATAAAATAACTTTAATGCTGTGATATTTCATCTAGTTTATTTTGGAACAGTTAAATAATTTTATTGATTTAAAATGTCTATAGAAGTTTTAAAAATTAAGTATTGTAGAGGAATCTATATTATAATAACAAAAGTAAGGCAATCAAATAAGTAACAAAAAGAGCATTACTCTGTTAACAGAGTTCACCAATGAGACAGAAGAAGATACATTCAGCTGAAGCACGGATTTTATTGATCACTCAATTAAGTCTAAATGTGGACATAGCTACCATCTCCAAAGTAAGTGATTTATTTTTTAACTTTTTAATATTGAAACAATTGGATTGAAGGTTAACAGTCTGGCATTCATGATCTTTATTTTTCTGTCAAAATGTTTAATCAGAAAGAGACTTTGGTGAATTTTCTATGATTGAAATACTAGGCATTTGCAAAGCATGTTCAATAAGCGTTAGTGAACAAATAAAGTCCACAGTTTCATGGTTTACAAGGCAATGCCGAGGCAATTTGTAACTTGCAGAGTAAAACAGAATGGGAACGTAATTATTATTTTCACATTTGATAAGTCTACAACACATGGGTGGTCAATATTTCCACTCATTAAATTTCATTTCTGGAAATCACTAGAGCTCTAGAAATTGGATGTGTGCTACTAGGACTGTGTTGACCATTTTATTTTGGTTAGCAAATGTTAACACAATGTATTTTCTCTTTATCATTTTATCACACCACAATGTGCTATATTAGTGTTCATGAAATTTTTACTTTGTTTTTATTATCATCTTGCATCAGAACTCCAATTCATATAAAATATACAGTTGTTCCAAAAATTGTTTACTGAAGCATCACAACAGTGATGAAAACAGAAATACAATAATATATTGTAGAATTTACTTGTAAATGTAAGCAGTGATGAGAATTTAGGGACAAATGTATTTACTCTCATCTTTGTTCTCTGGAATCTTTGAGATGTCATCAAAGACATAGTTCCTCAAACCCTGGAAGATCCTAATATTCAGAATGTGTGGATCCTTATTTCTGCCTCACTTTGTGCAAAAAGCCCCAACACTGTCCTCATTTCTGCTCCACCAAAACCACTCATTTCCATGTTGTTGACTTAGGTTCTGAATCTTTACCATTATTTCTCAACTTAATTCTCAAGAGCTATCAAGTCTTCTTTACAAGGGAAATCAACAATATACCTGAGTCATGATGTTTCAGGGATTTACAGAAGACTCCTCTGATTTTCCTGGGACATTAAAAACAAGTATAAGAGATTTGGTCACTTGGAATTCAACTCTCAGCCAACATGTATATGATTTCCTGTTTTGTTCTACAACATTTAAAATGCTTTTTGCAAGACACCCTACATATTATAACCAATGATTCCAACTGGATATAAAACATCATGGAATAAAATTATTTCATCAGCTGGAATAATGGAGCTAATGAATAATGCAATTAAAGATTGCTGAAATGATGAAAAACTTCAGTCTCTGTTGACCAAAGGTTTTATTCCTCAAAGTTCTATGTAAAACAATAATTGACCAATGACTATGAAATTTCCATGTTTCATGTCTTTTTGATGATTCTAACCTGGTTAATCCACACATTCTAATATTACAAGACTATATTAACTATATGCAAACATATTGTCAGTTGGCTTAGGGTGCTTTCTTTCTTTTTTTTTTCTGGTACCGGGGATTGAACTCGGGACCTTGCGCTGCTTTCGAGGAAGGCGGTGGAACCACTGAGCTAAATTCCCAGCCCGAGGGTGCTTTCTTTTAATCTTTCCATTCAAACCACTGGAGAACCTAGTTTTCCAAAGTTTCTCTATTACCCTTGAAAATGGTTCTCTGTGCTTCTTCGAGTCCAGAACACTTTATTGTTTTGCTGAATTTAGTGTCTTATCACAATCCTTTTATAACAGGAGCTTGTATTACTAAATTGTGAGACCCTTTACAATTCATTCATATAGTAATACTTTCTTTAAGTATTTATAAGGAGTAATGGCTTCAAGACTCTGAAGCCACACTGTATCAGCACATCAGACTGAAGCTGGTCAGGAGTGTCTTTCCTTCAGGTCTTCGATGAAGATAAAAAACTAAACTGTTTGAAATTCCTAAGATAAACTCTGAAAAGTTATAAATATATTTTTGTGTGTTCCAGCAATTTTTAAAAACTTTTAATTTTAAAGATTTTTTAAAATTTTTTAAAAAAATTTTTCCTCTCAGTTTTACTCTAAATGAAGCACTCTTATTTATTAAAATTGTACTTATTACTTGATACTAGTGAAACTCTCTGCTTTTCCATTTTTTCTACACAGGGATCAGACGAATTTTAAAACTATATTTATGTGGTTCTGGGACACGCCCATGGCACGGTGAGGTCACAGAGGCGTCTTGCAGCCCACCCCCATCCAGCGCTCTCTAAGCAGCAACCGGCAAGGAGAGACAAGAAGCTTGAAGCTCCACGGCCATCCCGGACCATGCCCACACCACAGTGAGGTCCGCTTAGCCGCGCGGTCGCCTCCAACGCCCATTCTTTCCCACCCCGCCGCTCGCCTCCTACATTCCGGTTTTTCTGCTACCTGGTCCCACACTACAGAAGCACGGGAGATTATAAAGACCCTTGTCCTGAGCTCCACAAAACAGAGCAGAAGTTAGTAAAAGAAAGAGGGCCTCTCAGGCACCTCAATGAAAACTGAAGCTCAGCAGCAAAGTAGAGAGAATCTCTACAATAAAGGCACATCAGACCACTGTACTTGGTCTGCTGCTGGCTTGCTGAGACTCATTGACTCGTATATACACAGGGATTCCTACGTTGCCTACTGTGACAGCAGAGACATATCCTGAAGGAGTCCCATAATTTCTAGTGCTATTTGCAAAAAAGAAAAAAAAATTTTTTTCTCCTATTTTCAATTCTTAAATTTTACTTTCTCTCTACTCCTCAAAGTTTTACTTTTCTTTCTTTTCTTTCTTTTATCTTTTTTTCCCCTCTCACTCATTCTCTTGCTGTCCCACATTGCTCCTCATCTCCCCATTTGTTCCTTTCTGCACTGAATTCGGATTTCTCCCTTATTGTTTTCTTCTTCTCTTTTTCCTTCTCTTGATTATCATTAGGTTTAAAGGAAAGTAAATTTGGTATCTAACCTCCCTGTTGCTGTTAGGTGATTCTATTCACATCTTTGTTCTTTCATTCTGCCATTTTCTCTTGCCTTTAACAACTTCTTAGAGTTTGTGTGATCTTTCTGTGTCTTCGGGCCTCACTGCTAATCTTACTTGTTCTTTCTACCTGCCCCTCCCTCCCCAACTCCTTTTAACTCCCCACCCAAAGGGGAAAGATGCTATATTGAAGAGTTTATTCATTATAACCTTACGATAGGTTGGTCCTTGGTTTTAATTTAACTCACATAGTTAAAATTGATAGATTAATAACATCCACAAATTGCCATTTTCTAAGCTGTACTTGATGCTACGGTATTGCTGACTATGTCATTTGTGCTAACATGTTGTGATTGATCTAATTAGTTTTCCTTCCTGGTATAAGTAAAATAAAATAGCCTCAGAGTCATTAGAGTCTCAAAACCAAAACACAAGCTATACCTGGAAGACACCTCTGAAAAGCAATCATTCCACAAGGGTTTTAAACACAAGCAATAAAGATACCTACATTAACCAATTTTGAAATATCAACCCAGGAATAAAACCAAGGACAGTATCAAAAACAAAAATGAGAAGACACTTAAGCAAGGCACAAATGCAGGCTTTCATGCCACAAAAAGGAAATTCTGGGAGAAATGAGGTGGAAAAGTCTGATAAGCAACCAGTTGGACACCCAAAAACTGATACCACAGGAAGTAACAAAGCAGAAGCATGAGGCTGTAGAAAATTTCAAAACAGAAATGATCTCCTAGATAAATACAGACATGGTGAGCAGAAAGACATGATTAGATGTTCTAGAGCAGAAACAGATAAGAAAATAGATGAGATCAGAAACATGGTGGAAGTCATGAATGCCCAGCATAAGAAAGAAATGGAAAACATGATCACCCAACATAAGAAAGAAATGGAATCCATGAAACATGTTCAAACAGATATTCAGGAGATTAAAAACTCCATAGAAAGCATGTAGAGCAGACTAAGAGAATCTGAAGACAGAATATCACATATAGAAGACAGGAATGTGGTGAAGGACCATGAAAACAGAGATTTCTTAAAGATAGTAAGGGACTATGAGAAATCAATGAAACAGCTGCTAGATGATGCAATGAAGAATAACATAAGACTGATAGGAGTCCAAGAAAAAACAGGAGAAAGTACAAATGACATAAAAAGCTGTTCACAGAAGTAATAATAGAAAACTTCCTAGACAGAGGTAGAGAATTGGACGTACAGAGAAGTGAGGCATATAGAACTCCAACCAGCCTTGACCAAAAAAAAAATCTACACCTAGACATATAATAGTCAAGATCCCAGAAACCCAACAGAAGAACAAAATTCTACAGGCAGTTAGAGAAAAGAAACAAATCACCTACAAAGGAAAGCCCATCAGAATTAT
>NW_004624814.1:5178150-5201852 GCF_000247695.1 Heterocephalus glaber | reverse complement strand
GAATGCATATTGAGGCCATACTCTTGTGAAATAAATAGTACACACATGTGTAAATACCAAATTGTTTCTCTAGTGTGAGAAATTGAAAGTGTAAATAAGGATGAAAATGATTAAAATGAATAATTGATAATTTGAAATAAGAAAAGATCCAAGGGTTTGTGGATGGTGGGAGGGGAAGGGGAAAGGAAAGAAGGGAAAGAAAAAATTATGAGTAGAAGAAATGGAATCAAAGTCTGTGTAAATATGGAAGCGTGGAGGGGGTGAAGGGTGCACAGGTAATGGGAGAAAAAATAAGAACTAAGACACATCATGTTCTGGTTCAAACACTCAGTGATAAATGTAAATGTATTTTATACCTAAAATGTACCAATAAATATATATATAAATAAAAACCTATATTTATGTATGTCTTTATACTTGTATGTAACCTTACATTGCTGATGGCCAAAGTACAACATAACTTCTTGTAAAAGTATAACCCAAGGAACTGGTAAATATTAATTCCAATTCTCTGACCAAAAGTGGGTAGAACACATAATTTGCACCTGATTTTGGTGCACATTGAATATTTTTGGAATAAATCTCCAAATTTTCCTATGAAATCATAAACCCAAATATTTTTGATATGTCCTATTTGAAGTACAGATTAAATGATTACTTGTCAGATAATTAATACTGTTAATTACTGGGATAAACAAATCCTTGAAATTTTCAGAGCCTTTAATATACTAAATTATTTTGTATAAGAGAACATAATAAATGGGATTTTCCAAACTAATTTGCCCTTGAAAACAATTTCTCATGAAATATCTTCAAGATCTCTATTCTGCAGAACACATTTTTATAAATATTACTCTAGTAAAAGTCCACATCTTAAGAAATATTTTTTCTTCAATAATCTAACATGTAGAACTGTGCTGATCATTATTGGATCCAGGTTAAATAACTATTTACAGGCATTTTTATGTAAGGAAGCTAGTTAGAAGCAGTATATTACTTTAAAATATTAGGTATGTAACACCTACCAAAAGGGTATGACCTAGTGAGATCGCTTTAGAAGTAGTAGTTAATAATTATATCACATAGTAGCCATCCACTACAAGATGTCAATGTGAGAAAATTTCCACTCGGAGAGAATGAAGATTCTTTAATAGAAACCATATATTATGATTGAGATCAAAGTTGACTTTTTAACCTTACTAAACAGTTGCTAGACTATAAATAATATTAAGGAAATAAATTTGGGAAATCAAAATTCAATTTGTGATGTTTAAAAGATAAAAAATTGGAGTACTTTATCAGAATTATTATATAAATGGAGAATAAATAAACTGAAGAATGGAGATTAGCTATAAAAAGAAAAACGTCAAGTTTTAATAGCAGTATATTTCTGATTCAAGGCTAATGAATGTACTCATTAAAAGGTCAGGGAGATTTAGCACCATAGACCTGTAAAGGCCAGTGTTTGACAGGTAAGCTGCTCCATTATGATACTGACTAGATCACCTCAGAGACCCTCCTCAGTGGAGCATGGGAGCAAAAATCTTTAGAAAATTATGAACACAGAAAGAGCATTAGTTCCTCTCGAATTTTTTCTTTCATATAAAAGGAACAAAGTATAATAAAAAGTTAAAGTTATTAACTGCATGCAAAGATAACAGAAGCAGTCACTTATATGGAATCCAAGCCCTTATTAAAGGGTAAAACAGGGAGGTAGATCTTTTGCAAAGGGGAAGGGGAACAAAAGCTGCAGGGAAGGGAGAGACAGTGGAGGAATTTGGGACAAAGAAGTAATTATGATGTGTTGGGTACTTGTACCAACTCCCCACAAGGAATTCAATCATTCTGCATTGTAAACAGGACTAATAAAAATGAAATTTGATAATTTGAGCATAAAAAACAAATTCGTTGAAATCCTCCTAGAATCATTGTTCTTTGGGCATAAAATAGGTGAAAGAACTTTAGCCATAATAATAAAATTATATATTATAGCAAAATAGCTTTATCAGGGACAGCTAATTCTACATAAACACAGTGTGAGAGGCATTCTGCTATTAAAGGCTTCTCACTACTAAAGGAGAGGTTACTAGTAATAGTTAACTGAGTTCCGAGAAAATGTCAAGAACTTAATCCAGAACACATGGCAGCTCTGCTTTATCTATTTTGTTTCATCCTTCTCCAGGCTACACACCACCAGTCATCTTCTTGTGTATCGTAAACTACAAAATAGTATAACATTCTCCAATAGCTCACTAACGGGTCACATAGTCCCAAACCAGTAAGTAATCTAAATTGTGCACTCTGTAGTTAGAAGCTAAAAATGAATAACTAGGAGCAATGTGAAAGTTTCGAACTTGGACTACACATATTTGGATTGAGGTCACTTGGATTCTATTCCATTTCTTTAAAAATTTTGTGTGAACTTAAAAAAATATATGCACACGTTTCCCAGTTCTATATTTGTCTTGATAGTGATAATGTGGGGAAGCCTCTTTAACCTATTTAATTTCAAATTCCTAAGAGCCAATTGCTCAGGGGAAGGCTTGAGAACTATCATATTTTATCTTCAAATGATATTTGAATCTTGTGTCTCTTCTGGAAAGCAATAAATTTATAAAAAATTTCCACTTTTTTTATTCACTAACAAAAATAATTCCATCCTCATTAGTTGGCAAATATGGCATTGTGTGCATTTTGTGTGTAAAATTCATGAAGAGGATAAATGAATCTTCCCTTTTGTGTAGACTTTAGGTCAATCTGATTTACTTCCAGAGTCACCTGTAAGTATCATTCAGTTCTTGAATTCTCATTTAAGGAGAAACAATCAGTTGCATTTTTCTCTGTATTTTTCTAGGTGAAATATTGAAACAGCAACTTCTTTTTGACAGCTACAAAAATATTTCTCTGTGAGCTACTCAATATTTTCTTAATTGACAGGTAGTTACATGTGTATGTGTGGGTGCAGTGTGACGTTTCAATACACATTCTTAAAGTTCAATTATCAAACCAAGGCATGTAGCTTCCCCATGATGTCCCTAACCATTTCTTTATAATTGAGAGCATTCAAACTCTTCTTTCTTAGCTATCTTGAAATATATGATATATTATTGTTAACAATTATGTGTCTTCTGTGGCATACTACACTGGAGCTTTTTCCTCCAATTTATCCATGAGTTTGTAGCCATTACTGTCTCCCTTCTCAACCTTGTTCTTCTCTCCACAATCTGGCAACCATTCTTCTATTCTCACAGTAGAAGAAATCAGTGTGTTCAGATTCTTCACATAATTTTAAACATGCAACGTCTTTCTTGCTATACTTCGATTATTTTCATACATAAATGCTCTCCAGGATCACCCATATTACCACAAGTGACAGGATTTATTTTTTTATTGCTAAATAGAATTCCATTATGTATATACAATAAAACTGGTTTGCAAGCATAATTTGTTCCAAAAACATGCTTGTAATTCAAAGCACTTGTAAATCAAAGCAAATTTTCCAATAAGAAATAATGGAAATCCAGATGATTTGTTCCACAACACAAAAATATTCATATAAAAGTGATTACAATACTGTAATATAATGTAAAACAATAAAGAAAATAAGAAATATAAAGAAAAATGAACTAATCTGCAGTTACTTTTAAAACTTTGGCTGGTGTGAGGGAGAGAGAGGAGGGATAATATCTAGGACAACATTGATTATCACTGATTTTTTGCTATTTGTTGCTACTTTTCTTTTCATGCTACTTTAACAAGTAACTTATCTGAGGACACTTGTTTTTCCTCCTCTTAAGGATTTCACAGAAATTGGACATTGCATTGTCATTAAATAGATCTATCGCTCACACTGCTATAGCCTCATTGGGGTGGTGCTTTGCTACGAAATTTCACCAATCTCTCTAATCTCATTTGAAATGAGAGATTCATCTACCTTTTACTCCTCCCCCTTTGCAGACAAGATCTCCTTCATAACCTCTTGCTGTTGGGAGATGATCACCTGCGATTGTGCAGCTAGAGAGAAAGAGAGAGAAGAAACTGGCTCAATTGTGATCATGTGACATACTATGCTTACTGCAAAATATCACTTTTTATTAATTTAAAATTTATTAGAAGTGTTCGCTTGTTTTGAAGAACACTTGCTGCCAAACAAGTCATTCTCAATCCAGTTTTATAGTATTTCGATACAGGGTCTTGATAATATGCTGCATTGCCCCTATCATTGCATGACAAAATGACTTATTAGGCCAGTAGTTATGCAAATAATTTAATTCACTTAAGATATTAGAAGTAGTTTAACAGTAGACATTATCAGAAAAAAAAACAAATGTAAAGATTTCTATGTAATTATATAATATTCTTGTTTACAATTTAAAAAATTCTGATTTGAAATTTTAAATATTTAATTGTTTTACAAGCTGGAAAGAAACAGTCATTAATCTTAATTTAATAGAATTTTCAGATACCTGAAGAACAGAATTCAATTTTCAACAGATAATTTGGGAAAATTGATGGCCCTTATATCAATTTAAGTCATTGATTTGTTCCAAACACAGAAATAAAATTTATCTACATTAAGTCAGAGCGCAACCTGCATTGACATACAGGTAAATGTTACACTCAGACTGGCTGATAGAAAGACGATGTGCAGATTCTGTCAGGGATGTTTGGCACAATATTCAGATAAATCAAGATTTATTTACCTAAAGGATAGAGAAAAGGAAGTTAGTTGATCAAGGGATCAAGGATAAATAGCTCAGTAATGACTAGGATTTTCTGGGACATACAGCATTGAAAGCTTCCTAATTCCTCACCTTGGGGCACTAAGCTCAGATGACACCACCTTAGTGAATCAGAGTCACAGCAATTTGTGCATCAGGATTCTTGATTCCAGTACATCTCCACAGAAATAAAGATGGGATATTTCTACAATAATATTATTCAACGTGAATGGTGAGATTTCATGTTTAGTTTAGACATTATTCAATGTAGACAGAGCATTTAATAGAAGCTACTCCCAGAAGATTTGGCAAATTATTTATATGTACCATGTATACAAACTTTCAAGAAAATAAGCCTGAAATTTAAAGTTACAAGCTACTTTTGTAAAATTTTTTATATAGATCAAATTAATGAACTGCACGTTGAATTAAGCCAACAATAAAATCTTTATTTTTTTTCCCTTTACCTTGCTGGTCAAAGCAACCTAATCTAAATGTTCTCTAGGATTTAGAACAGTGAAAATAGAATAAGGATCACTGGATAGTCAACATAGTCCAGTTACAACAACTGAAGAGAGTTATAAAAACTCCCTTAGTGACTTCACACAAAAGAGCTGCTTTTCCTTTGTGATTAGTTTCCTTCACTTTCACTCATTTCTCAGTACAGTGCTGACTGAGGTTCTCTCTTCCATACAATCATTCTGAAATTCAAACTTCTTCTAAGCAGAGTCTTTTCTGTTCCCTAGGGTCTTAAAATCTAGTCAGTGAAGAAAAGCCCAGCAAGCAGAAAGCAGAGGTGATCACACGGGAAGTTTTATTTGGGGCATCCTGAAAGTGGTACCTGTTATTTTTAACCTTCCAGTGGCCCATGTTTCTGGTCAGAATTTAGTCATGCAAAGACATATGACTTCATAGGACTGGAGAACAGTCTATTTGATTTTTCATAAGAGAAAGAAAGTGCAACATATTTCATATGCCACATTGGAACTGGCATAGGTCAAAGCCTCAGACATCTCTGGGAATGATGTTAAGAAAATGTTAGAAGAGACACAGAGTCTGTATTTTAGAAGTAATGCACAAATATGAAAACTTATATACATGCACATGAATAGAAAAATATAGGTATTTTACAAAATTTAAAATGGGTAATAACGTCAAATTTCAGTGAACTACACAAAATCTCAAAGAAATAACAAAAATCATTGCTTTATACTGAATAAAAGTTTGAAATTATATAGCAAAACTATGAATAATTAGGAAAATATTAATGTGATCATTATTTAGGGAAATATTTCTATTAACTGTGGAAAAGCACTATATCTACTATTAATGGAAATTCTCAAAATAGGGTGAATATGATTATTGTTAAATTATCAGGCAATTTCATAACAATTATACATCTACTGTCTTTCTTATTCTATTCTATGATCTCAATGGTTATCTTGCTCCTTTTATTGATAGTGATACCCATTTTTGAAGACTTTAAAATAATTTGTCTAAAAATACAAAATTTGTAAGATCATGGATTCTCCAAAATGTAAGTGGGAAAAACCCTGAAAAACAGCCAGGGGGGGAAAGGAGAGAGAGGGAAAGGTTGAGAACAGCAAATGAACCAAAAGATATATTGGTAAGAATTGAATTTAGGCTGTTCTATGAGATTAGGAAGCAAGAGATAAGGAGAAATGTGAGCAAAGGTACACTAACATTTTTGCCTTAAGCTTCTATGCATAAAGCTTCTCAGGGTATTTTGTACAAATGACACATATATGTCATCCATCAAGATGTTATATGCAGGATAATAATAAGACTAGATGTCAGTATTTAAATCCATTAAGTCTGTAGATATGTTAGATTTCAAGGTAAAAAAAAATTACTGCTTCCACTGGAATTAAGGTTGCTACTTTTGTGATTAATTTTATAGACAACTCCCCAGGCCAGGGACCCAGATATTTAGTCAAACATCAGCCTGCATGTTCTGCGAAGGCATTTTTTAGATGCAGTTATATCTGTATACATTGAGGAAAGATGATAACTTCCCATAATGTAAGTGATACTTATCAAATCAGTTGAAAGCCTTACTAAGAAAAAACCATAGTCCCCTGAAAAAGAAGGAATTTTCCCTTCAGGCTGTTTTAAGAATGGAAACACAACATCAAATCATCCTTGGGTTTTCAGGCTGTTGGGCTGGCCTGCAGATTTCAGATTTGTTATCCTCTACATAATATAGAATAATTCCTTCAACTTAATTCCTCTCTGTGTGTGCACACATCTTATGTGTTATGTTTATCCAGTAAACCCTAATTAATACACTAATCAGTTTATTTTAAAAATAGGGAAATTATTGCAAATTATCTGGATGTTATAAATCTAATCATAAGGGTCTTTAAAAGTGGAAGGAGTGAGAGTTAAAGGAAACTGTGAGTCCAGGAGATGAATCAAGATGTAATGTAAACAAGAACCAATCTAACCTTTCTGTCCTTGGAGACAAGAGAAGGAATCCAAAAGCCAAGGAATACAAGTATCTCTATAGAAGTTAGCAAAAATAAGAATGCATATTTTTTGTAGGACTTCCAGAAAAATGAGCAAAACAAAAACAAAACAAACCTGTGACAGCTTAGATGACAGTGACATTTTTGTAGGGTTTTCATTTTTATCATTGTAGGATAGTGAATTTGTGCTGTTTCAAGCCACTAAATTCATGGTTAATTCATTGTACCAGTGAATGAAAAGTAATACATTGTTTTACTCATGTATAAATGCAGAAGTATGTTGCTCTATCAGAAGTACCTTCAACTGGGACCAGGGATTTAGCTCAGTGCTTCCACCACCTGCCTTGCAAGGGCAAGGTCCCTAGTTCAATCCCCGCTACCAAAAAAAAAAAAAAAAAAAGAAATACTTAAAAACAATTTCCAGATAGTATTACAGTATAGATTTTATTGAGTGTTATGGAAGAATTAGAATGAAATATCTACTGTGTTTTCCATTATTGTGTCCCTCCTCATTTACTGCTCGCAATCGAGCTATGTATGATGAAGTAGAATATGATTTTAAGGTTCAGTCCATCAAATGACATGACCATCTCACATTTTATATTCTAGTAGATGTCAGTAATTACATTAAGGGCTATTTACCCCTGAACATGAATGATCTGATCTGATATATTTACACTGTGGTCAGGTAATTACAACATCCTTGGTTACTGACAATGGACAGGGAGAAAGAACATAAAGAAGCTATTACCGATTTTTAAGTATGCATAGAATTCATCCCTGGTATCATAATTACAGGGCTCACTTAATTTTTAGATGCCTCTTATCCTTAAAGGGCTGAGTAATCAGGAAAGAGAGGTCGCTTAATTATTAACAATTTAAAGCAATCTAGTGATATCTATAGTTCAAATAATGAAAAGAATATCACACAAAAGAATTTTGGAATTTTAAACTCTAATTTTTCTGCGTGTTCAATTAATATAAACCTCTAGCTTAAGTGGGAAAAGTATAAATTAAAGATAAATTAAAGCCCAACTGAGCAAGTTGGCATATGGCTATAATCATAATTGCTTAGGAGGGTGAGGCGGAAGATTGCAAGTTTCAGTCCAGTCTGGCAACCTAGCAACTTAGCAAGACAGTGTCTGTAAGTAAATACACACATACATACATGCATAAGTGCATACCTATGGAAAAGAAAAAAATGGAAGAAAACAAGGTGGGAGAGAAAGGGAGAGAAGCAGGCTGGGGTTGTAGCTTTTCATAAAATTTCTAGGTTCAATCTTCAGTACTGAAAAAAAAGCTGAACATTATGGGGGAGGTTTGAGGAGAGAAAGTTGTCTTATTGTATTACTAACAACAACACGATAATTGCTCAAATATCAGTTGTAATTTTAAAATTGATATGCATAAAGAATGCATCTTTACTATTGCATCATAGGCATTGAAAGTAGTTGGATCTGATTTTTTTCTTCATCTCTTCTTCCTATTTCTTGTTTGGTTGCTTCTTCTCTTCTTCATCTTCCCCTTGTTTTTTTTTTGTTTGGTTTTGGTCTTTTAAGACAGCGCCTTGTTGCATAGTCAAGTTTTGTTTGAAGTTATGCATTACAGACTGCCTTTAAAATCTCACTCATCATGTCTCATATCACAAATGCTAGAATTACAGGTGGGTGCTTTTATGCCTGATTCTTGTCATATGACCTCTAAGCATGGTACTTTGCTTAGAGATTGACATGTATTATGACACTTGATTATTTCCACCTTACCAAATAGACACTACAGTCACTTTTTAATTTTTAAAGATAAATTTTATCAGTAAATGTTTACAATACATAAAGATTACATTAATTATGAGGAACTGGTCCATGTCCAGAAAACGTCTCAATTTTTTTTTCCTTTTTCCTCCATCCTTCCTTTTTTATCCTCATTTTTAAAAACACGCAGAGCCCCAGTTACATTTCCAACTCACATTATAGTATAAATCAGTTTACCTTTGAACTCAGATTCATTGACACCAATTTTTCGCTCTTTAGATGTATATTCTAAAATGTATTCCAAGAAGAGGAAATACTGTAAAAGTCTTAGCTATAAGGAATGATTTAAAAATGTTTTGGACATTAGAGGATAACTCAGAGAAATGAAAGGAGTTGAAGTTAGATAAATAAAAAAACCAAGAATTGTTTATGAAACTAGAAATTTGAATTGAGAGTGAGAGAGAGAGAGAGAGACAGAGAGAGAGAAATTGAAAGTTCACCCTACTGTACTGCATAGAAAAAGAGAAATAGGGTAATACCAGAGGATACTGCTAATCTATTCTGTGATAATCACACTAGAGTGAGAAGAAGTAAATAGGTTATAGATCCAAAAAGGTAGAAAACATAGATCTAGTAGTTCAACAGTACATATTTGAAAAGGTAAGGTCAAGGAAAGGGTAAAATTTGTCTTTCATGGAATAATAATGGATAGAAGAGAAAGATTTTGGTCAGAAAATATGAAACAAGATTTCAATAAACCAATAACATCTGTAAAATTCAAGTGAAGAAAACCTGTTGGTAGTGAATGTGATCAATAATCATGATTGCCAACTTGCCTAGATTAATAGAGCCCTAGATTAGTGAAGCACATTTCTGGGTATGCTAGGCATGGCTGTGGTGGTGTTTCCAGAGGTGACTGGCATGTACACCCGCACAATGAGATGACAAGTTCTATCCTGAGTGTGAATGGCACTATCCAATTGGCTTGAAGCCCAGATGAAATTTGGCCTACTTTTGTAAAGCTCCACCCTCCTTAAGCGAGTGTGCTATTTGCTACTGCCGTTGCTATGGATATCTGCTGTGGTTTAGATTGTGAATGTTCCCCCAAATCCTCACATGTTCAGAGTAGGGACTTTGGGGAAATGATTAGATAATTGGGACACTATAGTTGCCTTGCTGTTAGGAGGTGAAACCTGGTTGGAGGTGGATCACTGGGACAGGACTTTGAAGGGTGTATTCTTGTCCCTGGCTCCTCCCTTTTTTCTGTGCTTCCAGTTGCCCTAGAAGGAACAGTTTTCCTCCTCAGGGCCCTTCTACTATGCTATTTCTGGCTTGGAATCAGGTGACCAAGGAAGGAATACAGTGAAACTCTAAGACAAAATAAACCTTTCTGTCTTTAATTTGTAATTAATGGGTATTGTGTGTTAGCCATGAGAAAAGTGCCTAAAACAACCGACTCCACTGTCTTCAGTATTTCAACACAGATTCATTTCAGTAAGTCTCCAGGGAGGTCTTCAGTCTCATATGACAAGGAATCTTTGATCCCTGTTATTCTGAGGCTTCCAACTTCTTGAACTTAGTAGCTACTCCATCCTCTCTGTTCACCATCCAAATGCCCAATGCAACCATTCTCACTGCTGCTGATCCTATAAGGATAGTAACAAACCCCTAGCATATTGATACAGCATTCCATAATATATTCCATTGAGTTTATTTTTCTAGAGAATCCTAACCAATGCCGAGGGATCAGAATGTATAATTCAGCAATATATAGACTGTAAATGAGGCAAGAGTTTGGATGAGATTACTCATGTATGAGTGAAGAGAAAAAGTATCCTGAAAAGCAGGATTGTGAAGAAATATAAACTGTTCAATGAAGATGAGAAAAAGAGGAGTGACTAAGATAAAAAGTAAACTTCTATATGAATCATTTGTGGCATCATAGATTGACCTGGATGAAATTAAAGTGAAATGAGCCAGTTACAGAAAGTCAAGAACAACATGATCTCAAACATATATTGGGATATGGAAGATTGGTCTAACATGACAAGAACAGAATGTGGTTGGTTCAAAGAGACTGTAGGGAGTAGGGGGGTGGAGGGGTGAGGACAGAGTGATCAGTGGGTACTAAGTTGTAATTAACAGAAGTAAGAAGCTCTGTTGCGCCATTTCATGTTAGGGTGGATATAGGTAACATTAAATACTGTATATTTCAAAGGGGTAGAATAAGAAATGTTGAACATTTCTTCTACAAACAAATGGTAAATGTTTGAAGAGATAGGTAGCTTTAATTTTAATATTATACAATGTATACAAGTAATGAAAAGTTGCATATCGCTCCATTAATATGGACAATTCTTATATTTTTAGATATCAGTTACAATACAAATTTAAATTAAAGAAAATAAACCAATTTGTTAAGGTACATAAAAGCAAAGACTTGAAATAAAACTACTCAAATTTATAATATTAGAGAAATTTAAATTTTGGATATAATAATGAAACATAGTCCAGCAGAAGAGAGATATGGAAAAAAAGTGTAGACACAAAAGCAAATGTGAGATTAGAATATGTGGTATGTATTTAGTATAAGTATTTGTCATCCTTCTATCCTAAGAGTAAGTCTCAACAACACACATGAAAATATATTAGTTATAGAGATCTTTTTAAAAGGGCCAATGGATTACCTTATCCTTAAATGTTATGGAAATAATGTAGGATATTAAACACAAAGACCAAACACTTAAGACAAAATTCATATAAAATCAATTAAAATAATACCTTTATTGTCAGTATTTCAGAAAAGCTAAAAAAATTTAATTCATTTTTTCCTTACTAGGTTCTACAGTTTGAGTATTCAACAGCTTTATTTCAAATTTAGAAGTTTTCCTTTATGCAAGAGTTTTTTTTGAGCCAGTTTCTCAATTGTCAAAAAGCCATCTAGAAAGCAAAGTTTACTTTATCACTTTTAGACAGCAGCTTTTAGAATTAGCAGAATTTTTATAGAAAAATATCAGGATGACAGGATACATTATGATTCCATTAATGAAATAGTGACAGTATTTTACATATGTTTAAAAAAGGTATAAAAACAGTTTTTGAGAGTTTATTACCACATGATATCAGGTGAAGCCCATGAATAGTAGGAAGTTTGGTCATAAAAGATTTAATGTGTTTTCTCATTAAGGCCTATACAACTTTTACAGTTGCATTTGTATTTTCTCTAAAAACTGACATATTCCTGACATAATACTGATATTGCCAGGGCAGAGTTATTAATATATATTTTATGAAAATTTTCACGTTAACTATATAAGCTATTGTAAAGAATACCCAGTAAACATTCAGATTAGACTTCTAAAGTATTTTCAACAACAAACCATCTTAATGTTACATATCCATGAAAAAAGTTAGCAAGAATCAATATAACTTTAGAAAATTTGTTTGGAATTTAATTTGAAATTAGTTCTCAGAATAGTAAGAATGAGTATAATGTCAATTAGCATGTTCATATTCTATTTGCATTTTGTCAAAGTCTGCTTATCTGATGATAGTGTTCAGTATATAATGGGTTTTGGAAAATATTTGGATGTTGAAAAAACACAGTATCATATTTAGAGTTTTAGGTTACATTTACACTTTTGATGGTTAAATAATTCTTGGTTCTAGCAAAGTTGTTTACTTGAATTTTTCCAGGTGGTTGAAAAGATAATAATTATTGAAAAACTAACAATCTGTTTAGCCTATATTTAACATATATTTTTTCTTATTTCCTTTTGTCTGTCATGTGGTAGGCCTTATTTATGATTATAAGGAATGCCACTGTATCGGGAACTTTCAAATTTATATAGTTTTGGTCATAGTCATTTTTATGTTCCCCGTAATGAAGGTAGTCACAAAGACAATTCGGAAACACTAATTTTTTATGAAAAATATAAATATTCTAAGTAAAGTGGTTATGTGTGTGGAGGGTAGGTCTCTGAAGTCATACTAATTAGGAAGCAGTACTTAGGACTCTGGCATATTCATTTTCAAAGAACTAATGTCAGTCAAAATATTGCATCAAATTACTTGGCAAGAAAGGCATGAAGGTTTTTAATGCACATTACTTGGTTAATCATATTGAATAGTCACTTCATATCTATTATTTCCTCAAAATTATTCCTTTCCAATCAGTCATCTTAATCTTCCATTTCATTTTAAATAACATCATGTGTTTTCTAATACACTTGAATTGTTATTTTACCTCTATGTTCCCAACTGTATAACACTGAAATCAAATAGGTATCACTATTTCTTCGTTATACGTGTACATTGAGGATTTTATACATGACTTCTTTATAAACATCTAATTTGACAAAGTGAGCAGTTCAATGATTGAGCCTAAAAGTAAAAATACATTGGCACCTGCAGCTTAGATCTTGGATTTGAAAGGAGCTCAATAATTTCGCTTTATCTACTCTGAAATTTTGTTTTCAATCTATCTTCTAAATAAAGCAGGAGCCTATCTCCTTCCAAACATGAGAGGCTATATCCCTCCTAAGTACATGAAACTCTGACAGTGTAGAGACACTAGTAAGAGAAAAATATTAAAATATCACAGAGAAGTTTTGTTACTCCTATGAACTAAAGGTCAAGTTAAGACTATGGCAAACAATGCATATTCAATAAATAAAAATGAACAAAACGTTAAAATGTAAAAACATACTAAAAGAAATATAAACTTTTACATTTAAAAAGTGATCAGAAGTTCTCATGCATCCTTTCAACAAGTGAAAAAATGAGAAAAACTGAAATTTCAACAACTTTTCTTATAACTAGCAATAATTAAGGTCAGATATATATCTGAAAGAAAAAGAATCACTATAAGCAAACTCATATATCACAGAGACTCTGGAACTACCAGCTTGGGGATTTAAAATAAATGTGATTAATTTCATGGAGTCTTATAAAACAAGTGGGCTGAATGCAAGAACGTATTTGCAATGTCTATATGATCAAATTGGAAGTGCTAGAAGTCAAAAACATTTATGGAAGTGAGAGACTTTTTGATAGAATAATCAGTAAACTGGACATGGCTGAGTAAAGAGTATTTGAGTGACTTTCACAACTGAGAAGTAAAGAAAGAAAAATTTTAAAAATGGAACAAAATTTCCCCAAATTATGGGACAATTAAACGAAAGATAACATATAGATAATGAAAACATCAGAAGTAGAAGTAAAAGAGAAACAGAAGATGTATTTGAAGTAATAGTAGCTAAGAATTTTTCAAATATAATTACAGAAAACAAAATCACAGAACACTAGTCAGTATAAAAACCAATATATTTGTATTTGTGTTTATCATATTCAAATTACAAAATATAAAAGACAAAATTTTCAAAACAGCCAGAGAGGAAAATTTATCTTTTCTAAGGAAGATCGAGGCTAAATTTATATTATTTTTCTCTTTGGAATCCAAAGCAAAAAAAATATAGAAGAGAAATATTTAACGTGTTACAAGGCAAACTTTGCTGGCATAGAATTGTTTCCGGTAAAATTATCCTTCAAATATGTAAAAGGAGGAATTCTGGGTTCTAATCTGACAGGCAAAGGTCTTGGGAGTCATTAGCTTCATCCTCAAGACAGGAAACAATATGAACACAAGTCTTGTTAGATCCATCAGAAAAGAGTGATACAGTGAAAACCGTTGCTCACAAAACTGGAGAAACAAATTAGTGTGCATAGAAAATCACAGCTTGGGCCGGGGATTTAACTCAGTGGTTCCACTGCTTGCCTCTCAAGCTCAAGGTCACAAGTTCGATCCCTGGTAACAAAAAAAAAAAAAAAAAGAAAGAAAGAAAAAGAAAAGAAAAGGAAAGAAAAGAAAATCACAGCTTATCAGAAACCTAGGAGCAGAAACCATTGTTAGAGTCAGTACTGTTACTTTATGTCAAGGTTACAAGATGAAGAGACAAAATAAACATAAAAAGAGACTCCACTCTATCAGAAATATCCAATTATGTAAGAGTGAGTTTTCAACAACCAAATGAAATTAATAGAATACCAGAATTCTCAAGAGAAAAAATATAGAAAATAGCTATTTTATCACAACTGCAGAATTAAAATTGTGAAAAACCTAAATTAATAAAAAGGTTATATATCCCTCTTTAAACATCATATTTTAAAATCTAGATACAATGAGTGATTTTTCTAGTAAAATATGAACTCAATTCTAAAAATAGGTAGATATTTGAACACAAATATTGCAGTTATTTATTACCTACCAACAAACAAATTAATCAATCTCATGTCATATAACAATGTCACTAAAATAAATCACATCATTTCAATGTAATGTTAAAATTTTTAGATCATAAAAGAAAAGTGAAATACCTATTAATTTCTTTTTTAAAAATTAACTTTATTGGTACATTTTAGGTATAAAATATAATGACATTCATCATTTTTCATCTTCTCATATTTATTCCATTCCCCTCTTTCCTTTCCCTTACCCCTCCCACTTTCCCTTCCCTTTTGTACCTTTTTTTTCCTATTTCAAATTATCTAGTGTACCTTTTGATCCTTATTTACATTTTCAGTTTCTCACACTACAGAAATTATTCGGTATTTACACATGTGTGTCCTATTTATTTCACTAAAGAGTGTGGCCTCAATGTGCATCCACTAAGCTATAAATGTCTCTAGTTTCTCATTCTTTAGGGCTGAGTAGTACTCCATTTAAAAAAAAACACATTTTCTTTATCCAATCTCCAGTTGATGGGCAAGGCAATTGCACTGTTTCCAAGCTTTAGCTGTTATAAACTGTGCCACTATGAACATGGGTGCTCATATATCACTGTGGTATGATTCTTTTAATTCCTTGGGAAGATACCCAGCAGGGGAATAGCTAGGTCAAATGGGACTTCCACTCCTAGTTCTTTGAGATATCTCCATACTGATTTCCACAGTGGCTCCAGCAGTCTGCAATCCCAGCAACAGTGGAGAAGGGTTAATGATAAAACTTAATTAAGATAATACAAACTGAAAAATAGAAAAAAATAAGCAAAATACAGTGAAACCTTGTATTCTAAGTGACTTGTTCTGTGAGTGTTCCACAAGAATGACTAACATTTCTAATGATATTTAACTTGATAACTGAGCAATGTCTTGAAATTTGAGTAGTACATGATGCCAAATGCAATATGATCACACCTGAGCCAATGACTGCTCTCTTTCTCTCTCTCACTGTGGGATTATGGGTGATCATCTCCCAGCAGCAAGAGGTTATGGAAGAGATCTAGGCTGGAGATGAGGTGGAGAAAAGACCAAGGAATCACTGACATCAAATGAGATTAGGGAGATGTGTACAATGTGGGAAAAAATAAAAATTTTGTAGAAAATCAGCACCCCAATAAGGTTGTACTGCATGAAAAGATTCCACTGAGCCAATAGATAGCAGTGATTTAGTGAGTCACTCTACATGATAATTCTTCCTTTTCTTCCTCACACCAGCCATGAAGATTTTCAAAGGCAAGTGCAAGTTAATTTGTTCATTTTTCTTTATATTTTGAATTTTATTTATTATTTTGTATTATATTACAGTATTGAAATCACTTTTATATGAATGTTTTTGGATTGTGGGATGAGTCACCTATTTCTATTATTTCTTTCAGGTAAATTCACTTTTATATACAAGTGCTTTGGCTTGCAAATATGCTCCCAGAATGAATTATGTTAACAAATCAAAGTTTTATCATAGATAGTAATTTCATAAAGGGAGTGAGAATGTACTCTAGTGCAAAGGTCCTGTGTTCAATCCCCAGGACCGCAAAATAGAAAACTCGTTCATGTACTATTTCTATATGCATAAATTTCTGTTACTATGACTTAGTTAAATAGCACAACACAGGGTAAAAATTTCAGTTACTATTGTACATCAACTGGGAATAATTGCATAGTATAAATTTGGCACACAGGGTACACATGAATAACATGCATGTCATGGATGATGACATACAATCTCACTTCCATTAGTGTCTGTCACCATTCATCAACTCTTCATCCTTCATCCAAATCAATTTAAGTAATGATAACTACCTGTATTCCCATGATAAAATCTTGTGATATTTTACAGAGAAACACTGATAATTAAAAGATAACTGGACAATAAAGATGAAACTTTAGTAAACAAATAAAAATTATAACACTAGAAATGAACCATCATATTTTTAAAATAACATTATAAAAATTGAGCTTAGGCAGCCTTGCTAATATAGCTTTTGAATCTCAACCTGATACATAATTCAATTGATAAATAGTTATCAAATGTGATTCATTACCATGTATCAATTATATGTAATAATTACTATAAAATTATAACACTACAAAATATAACTAATCAATTAGATTAGTCTTTATGTAAGCAGAATAAAATGTATTATCTTTTAATCTAAAGGTAATGGACAGCAGCCTGGTGTCTTCCTGCTGCACCATCCCCTTTTGGGCCTCCCAGCCAGGGGTGCACCAGTGAGGAGTGGAACCCCACAGGTGCCTGCAGCATCCACCCAGTGCAGCACCCCCGACCCCTGCCTCTGGCCTCTTGGTTTTGCTGGTACCTGATTCCACACTACAGAGGCACAGGGAGTCATAAAGGCCACTGTCCTGAGCTTCAGAAGATAGAGTAGAAGAGAACAACAGAAAGCCTCTCTCAGGCTCCTAGATAAAAAATGAAGCCCACTGGAAAAGTGAAGAGAATCTGTGCAATAAAGGCACACCAGACCAACCTAGTTTGTAAGTTGGAAGGATCACCACTGCCCATTAGAACATGGACTATCTTTAGAGGAAGGGCAGATGGAACCTGCAGTAGAGCCTTGCAGAGTTCAACCCTACAAGAGGTCAGGGAGCTCAACTTGGGCCTTGTAGCCAGAAATCAGCCTGAATCTCAGGGGTCTGCTGCTAGCTTGCTGAGGCTAATTGACTTAGATCTGCACACTGCTACATTTTCTATTGTGACAGCAGAGACATACCCTGAAGGAGGTCCTTCATTTTTATTTTTTATTTTCAAAATTATTTTTCTCTTAATTTAATTTTTAGTTATTTTTCTCTGTTCTTTTCAAGTTTTTCTTTCTTTTTTTCTTTTTTTCTTTTATTTCTCTCTTTCACTCTCTCATTCTTCCACATTGTTCTTCATCTCGCTTTTTGTTCCCATTCCTGCCCTAATTCAGTTTTCTTTCTTTTTCTTTTATTCTCTCTTTTTCCTTCTCCCATTTGCCATTAGTTTCAAAGGAAAGTGAATAGAGTTTCTAGCTTCCCTATTGATGATAGGTTGTTCTGTTCTTGTCTTTGTTCTTTCATTCTGTCTTTCCCTTTTGTCTTCAACAGTTCCCTAGAGTTTGCATGATCTTCCTGTGTCCTCTGGGCTCACTTCTAAGCTTTCCCTATCCTTCTACCTATCCATCCCTCCCTCCCTAAGTTCTTCTAAGTCCCCATCCTGAAGGGTAAAGTTGATATTTTGAAGAGTTTATTCACTATCAACATATTTTGGGCTGGTCCTCCATTTTGATTTAATTCACACAGTTAAGGTGATAGATTAATAACTACCACAAATTGTCATATTCTAAGCTGTACTTTATACTATTGTTATTGGTGATTGTATGACTTGGGCTAAGGTGTTGTGATCCATCTAATCAGTTGTCCTTCCTGGTATAATGAAAATGAAATAGCCCCAGAGTCATTAGAGACTCAAAACGTTAAGACCAGCTATATCTGGAAGACACCTCTGAGAAGCAGTCATTCCACAAAGGTTCTAAATACAAGCAACAAGGATACCTACAATAAGCAATATTGAAGTATTAACCCAGGAACTAAACAAAGGACTGTACCAACAACAACAACAAAAAAAATAGAAATGAGGAGACATTTAAGCAAGGCACAAACCCAGACTTCCAGCTCAACAAAGGCAAATTTGGGGGGAAAAGAGGTGGAAAAGTATGATAATCAACCAGATGGACACCCTGAACTGATAGCACAGGAAGTAACCAAACAGATGAATGAGGCTCTAGAAAAATTCAAAACAGAAATAATTTCCCAGATAACTACAGAGATGGTGAGCAGAATGAAAGACATGATTAGAGACTCTAGAACAGAAACAGATAAAAAACAATAGATGAGTTTAGGACCATGGAAACCATGAATATCCAGCATAGAAAAGAAATGGAAATCATGAACACCAACATAGGAAAGAAATGAAATCCATGAAACAGATTCAAACAGATATCCAGGAGATTAAAAACTCTATTGAAAGTATACACAGCAGACTGAGCCAATCTGAAAACAGAATATTAGATATAGAACACAGGATGGCAGTCAGTGACCATAGGGACCATGAGAAATCAATCCACCAGCTCCTAGATGATGCAAAGAAGAATAATATAAGACAGATAGGAGTCCATGAAAGAGCAGGAGAATACAAATAACACAAAAAAAATTGTCCACAGAATTAATGACAGAAAACTTCCCAAACAGAGCAAAAGAATTTCACACACATATAGGTGAGGCATGCAGGACTCCAAATACCCATGATCAAAAAAATCTACACCTAGACATATAATAATCAAGATCCCAGAAACCCAACAGAAGAACAAAATGCTACAAGCAGTTAGAGTAGAGAAAAAAATCACATGCAAAGGAAAGCCCATAAGAATCACAGCAGAAATTTCAACACAAACCCTCAAATCAAGGAGCACATGTGGGGGGAGGTATTTTAAGCCCTAAAAGAAAACAACCTCCAACCTAGACTGATGTATCCTGCAAAAGTATCTTTCAAAATTGATGGGGAAATAAGATATTTTCCTGAAAAAGAACACCGGAGAAACTTCAAGAATATCAAATCAGCACTCCAAACAATTATAAAAAATATCCTACAAAAAGACCATAAAGGCCACATTTCCATGAGGCCCAACAGAGCAAATCCACGAGGCAAGACAAGAAATTAAAAGGAGAGGGAAAAATAATTAAAAAGCCAAAAACAGGAAAATAACATGACAATGATAAGTCAATACATATTAGTTATAACCATCGATGTTAATGGCCTCAAATCACCAATCAAAAGAAATACATGGGCAGAATGGATTAAGAAGCAAAATCCAACAATATGCTGTATACAAGAAACACACTTAGTTCAGAGAGAAACTCATAGACTGAAAGTAAAAGGATGGAAAACAGTTTTCCATGTGACAGGAACTGAGAAAAAAGCAGGTGTAACTATCCTATTTACAGACAAAGTAAATTTCAAACCAAAACTAATTAAGAGAGATAAAGATGGTCATGACAAACTTTTGAAGGGAACAATCCAAGAGGAAGAGATGACAATCCTTAGCACCAAATACTAATGTCCCCAATTATACAAAACAAATATTAAGGGACATAAAAAACAAATAAGCACTAATACAATTGTAGTGGAGGACCTCAATACCCCATTGTCACAAATAGGCAGATCAGGAACAACAAAATACTAGAACTGAACCAAGCTTTTGAACAAATGGACTTATTAAACATCTACAGAGTGTTCCACCCCACAAAATCAGAATGTTCATTCTTTTCAGCTCCACACAGGTCATTCTGCAAAATACATCACACATATTAGTTAAATTTTTAAATGTTTAATTTTTTTTTTTCTTTTTTTTTGGTACCAGGGATTGAACTCCAGTCCTTGTGCTTGCGAGGCAGGCAGAGGCACCATGGAGCTAAATCCCCGGCCATCATATATTAGTTAATAGAACATGTTTAAGTAAATGCAAAGGAATTGAAGTTATCACGTGTATATTATCAGACCATAGTGAAATTAAATTGGAGATCAATAGCTTAAGAAACTGCAAGAACTTCACAAACACATGGAAATTAAATAACACAGTCATGAACAACCAATGGGTTACAGAAGAAATTAAAGAAGAAATTAGACAGTTTTTGCAATTAAATGATAATGCCAGTACAACATACTGGAATCTATGGGGCAAAATGAAAGCAGTTCTATGAGGGAAATTCATAGCAGTGACTGCCCACACTAGGAAAACAGAGCTAGGTCAAATGAACAACCTAATGCTGAATCTTAAGCTCATAGAAAACAGAGAGTGTGACAAACCCAAACATCATACAAGGGAGGAAATTATAATGATAGAGCAGAAATCAATGCAATGGAGACTAAGAGAACGATACAAAAAATCAACTATTTGAAGAGTTGGGTTTAGGAAAGAATGAATAAAATGGATAAACCCTTAGCCAACCTTATCAAAAAGAGGAAAGAAAAGGCTGAAATCCATGCAATTAGGAATGTAAAAGATGAAGTCACAACAGAACCAGCAGAAATCCAGAGGATCATCAATAACTACTTTGAGAACTTGTACTCTAATAAAACAGAAAACACAGAAGAAATGGACAGATTTCTAGATACATATGGATTACCAAAGTTAAATGAAGAAGATATAGAAATTCTAAATACACCAATTACTATCAGTGAAATTGAAAATGTAATTAAAAATTTACAAATGAAGAAAAGCCCAGAGCCTGATGGCTTCACTGCTAAATAATACGGGACATTTAGAGAAGAACTATTGCCACTATTCTTTAAACTTTTCAATGAAATTGAAATGGAAGCAAGGCTTCCAAATTCATTCCTGGAACCAAGTGTTACTTTTATCCCAAAACCAGGGAAAGACACAACTCAAAAAGAGAACTACAGGCCAATCTCCCTAATGAACATAGATGCAAAAATCCTCAATCAGATACTGGCAAACAGAATATAGAGGGTCATCAAGAAAATCACACACCCTGAGCAAGCTGGATTTATCCCAGGGATGCAAGGATGGTTCAACATATGTAAATCAATAAATGTAATAAACTATATTAACAGAGTCAAGGACAAAAAAACATATGATCATCTCAAATGATGCAGAAAAAGCATTTGACAAAATTCAACACCCATACATGATAAAAACCTTGCAGAAAATTGGAATACAGGGTCTTTATCTCAACTTGATAAAGGCTATCTATGGAAAACCAACAGCCAACATCATACTAAATGGTCAAAAACTGAAAACTTACACACTCAAATCAGGAACAAAATGAGGATGTGCACTATCATCACTCCTGTTCAATATAGTTTTTGAAACATTAGCCACATCAATTACACAAGAGGAAGAAATAAAAGCAATAAAGTTAGGAAAGGAAGAACTTAAACTGTCATTATTTGCTGAAGGTATGATACTCTACATTGAAGACCCTAAAAACTCTGTCAAAAGACTTCTAGACTTAATTGATGGATACAGTAGAGTAGCTGGATACAAGGTCAACAATCAAAAATCAATAGCCTTCATGTACACAAATAACAGTCTCACTGAGAGAGAAATTCAGGAAACAATCCCTTTCACAATAACTATAAAAAATTAAATAACTAGGAATAAATCTATTGAAGGAAGCAAAAGACCTCTACACTGAAAACTACAGCACTCTGAAGAAGGAGATTGAAGAGGATATAAGAAACTGGAAAGATATCCCTTGTTCCTGGGTAGGAAGAACCAATATAGTGAAAATGGCCATACTTCCAAAGCTGCTATACAGATTCAATGCAATCCTGAATGAAATCCCAAGAGCATATTTCACAGATCCAGAGAAAACAATCAAAAAATTCATTTGGAACCAGAAGAGACCTAGAATAGCAAAAGCAATTCTAGGCATCAGAGACATCACGGGGGGTAGACAATCCCCAACTTGAAATTATACTACAAAGCCACTGTGATAAAAGCAGTATGGTACTGGCAAAGAAACAGACTCAAGGATCAGTTGAAAAGACTAGAAGATACAGAAACAACTCCAGACATACTCAGCTACCTCACCTTTGTCAATGGAGCCAACCATCCTCACTGGAGGAAAGATAGCCTCTTTAATAAATGGTGTGGGAAAAAGTGGATTTCAACTTGCCAAAGATTAAAACTAGACCCCTATCTTTAACCATGCACTACACTTAAATTAAAATGGATTACAGATATAAATATTAAACAGAAACACTAAAGTTGCTGGGAGATAAGTTAGTTAGAACTCTTGAAGACATTGGCATTGGGAAAACCTTTATGAATAAATCCTCAGTAGCACGGGAACCAGCACAAGGAATCTACAATTGGGATCTCATCTTGTTAAAATACTTCTACCCTGCAAGAGAAACCAGCAACAGATCTAAGAGACAACTTACAATGTGGGAAAAAATTTTTACCAGCTGTTCCTCAGACAAAGGTCTACTGTCTAGAATATATAAAGAGCTAAAAAAATCAGACTCCCCAAATATAAAAAGCCAATTCAAAAATGGGCATCTTAAATGAACAGATATTTCTCAGACAAAGAAGTAAAAGCAGTAAATAAATGAAAAAATGTTCACCACTGGTCATTCAAGAGATGCAGATGAAAACAACTCTGAGTTTCCACCTCACTCCAGTAAAAATGGCTGCTATCAAGAAATTAACCAAGAGCATTCCATGAGCCACCAGGACAGGGTGAGGAGGACCCCCCCCCGCCCCGGCAGGCCCACCAGCTGATGGCTGGGCCATGCAGGCACCTCCAACAATACTCCCCCACCCTGGCCTCTGGCCTTTTGGCTGTGCAGCTACTTGGTTATACACTGCAGAGGCACAGGGGGACAAAAGTCATTGTCCTGAGCTCCAGAAGTGAACAACAGAGAGAGTGCCTGTCTCAGGCTCCCTGATGAAAACAAG
>NW_004624814.1:5162085-5172195 GCF_000247695.1 Heterocephalus glaber | reverse complement strand
CCAATAACAAAGGCTGGTGGGGTTGTGAGAAGAAAGGAACCCTTCTTTGTTGGTGGTGGGAGTGCAGACTGGTGCAACCACTGTGGAAATCAATATGGGGATACCTCAAACAACTAGGATTAGAAGTCCCATTTGACCCAGCTATTCCTCTGCTGGGTATCTTCCCAAAAGAATTAAAAGAATCATACCACAGTGATATATGCACACTCATGTTTATAGCAGCCCAATTTGCAATAGCTAAAACTTGGAAATAGCCCAAATGCCCATCAACTGGAGATTTGATAAAGAAGATATGTTTTTTCTATAAAATAGAGTACTACTCAGCCCTAAAGAATGAGAAACTAGAGACATTTATAGCTAAGTGGATGCACATTGAGGCCATACTCAATGAAATAAATAGGATACACATGTATAAATACTGAATAGTTTCTCTGGTGTGAAAAATTGAAAGTGTAAATAAGGATCAAAATGTATAATTGATATTGTGAAATAGGAAGAAAAGGTTTAAAGGAATAGGGGAAGTGGGAGGAGTAGGGGAAAGAAAGGAAGGGAAAAGAAAAAATACGATAAAAGGAAAAAAATGGTAACAAAGTTTTTGTAAATAGGGAAGGGAGGAGGGGGTGAAGGGTGGGCAGGGGAATGGGGAATAATAAGAACCAAGATTCATCATGTAAAGGTACAAGATCCCAATGATGAATGTAACTGTACTGTATACCTAAAATGTACCAATAAACTTTTTTTTTTTTTGGTACTGGGGTTAGAACTCAGGACCTTGTGCTTGCGAGGCAGACACAGGAATGTACCAATAAACTTAATGAAAAAAAGAGAAAAAAAAAGTAATGGACAAAGATACAATATAGATATAGGTATATCTTTGTAAATAATAGCATGTATTTAATGAAGCTTTATTTCCAACTGAGCAATAAATTGACTGAAACTTTAAATCAAACTTTTCTGTCTGAATTCATCATCTATTAAATGTAGATTTAAAATCTAACTTCTGAAATTTGATTTCCTCATGCTAGTTTTCACAAATTTAGTCACTTATTAATTACTAAATATCTCCAAGTTATTTTATTGTATATGAATATTTATAAATTACTACTTTTTGGTCAAAAGTGAAATTATATTAACAAAAGTCATGTATGTCTAATATTTTGTATTTCATTCTTAGCAGTACATGTAAATTGGCAATCTCTGCTACATATGTATCACAATACTGATACTGAAACAGGAAATATGCTTAAATAGCATTTTTCAATTGAGCTTGAATTTATTGTCAGTAATAGTCATCAGTAAATCATGGTAGCCCGAAAGCAGAGAGAGGAATGTTATGATCCCAAGCAAAGAATTCACTACTCAAGTTACCCGCTTCCTCTATCCAGATCCATACTCTTAAGAGTACATTCAGCTATGAATTCATCAAGTGGATGAATCCACTCATGAATATGAAGCTTCGTCATCCACATTTCAAAAGACCCCCTCTGTACACAACTAGAGTATAGAGGATATTTTAAATCTAAACCATGACACTCTGGTCTTGGTGCACAAAGGTGTCTGTTTATCTCATGAAAATCCATTTAGTCCCTCTCTCAGAGTTGCCAAGATCTTAACATTTTCAGCATTGCTGAAAAGTCCTTGTCTGAATCCTCCTGAGATTCAATACAAACTGTAAGCTATGACCCCTGCAAAAATCAAAAAGAAAGTTAAACATTGCTAATATACAATGGCATGGGGTAAAAGTTCCCATCTCAAAAAGGAGAAATAGGGGGATAGAAAGAAATCTCAGCAGAGGAAGATGGAAGCACAGCAGGCCAAATATTAAATCTTGTAGCTGCGTCACCAGCACTGAGGATCAGAGGTGCGGAGGAGTCAGCACCAGAGTGGAGAGGCAGCCGTTCTCTATGCTCTTGCTCCCTGCAGCCCACATGGACTCTGTCTGGGGCTGGCTCCAGGCACTGCTGCCTGCAACTTTCTTCAGCACTAGAAAAAGTAACCCTGAAGCCAATTCTTCAGACAACATCCAGAAAGGGTGAAGCATTGGATGCCAAGTTTTTTTCTTCCCCAGGAATATTTTAAAAATCTTTCTTGATAATAACTATTTCTACTCGGGTGAGATTTTGATTTTATATCCTTGAAAAGTAGTGATTTTGAGAATATTTTCAAATGCCTGGAAAAATTTGTTTGTCTTATTTTGTTAAATTTCTGTGCTCATTTTAAATTAAATTTTTGTGTATTTATTACTGAGCTTTTTCAGTTCTTTATACATGTTTTATATTAACACCTTTTGAAATGGATATTTTACAAATATTTTCTTCTATCACACAAGTTTTTACTTTACAGATTATTTTCATTAATTTTGAGAAGTAATCATATTTGTGTATTTCACTCTTTGTGCTTTTGGGGTCATACCTCCCAAAATTGTGCCCTCTCTAATATCATGAAATATTTTCCTTATTTTTTCTTCTAATTGTTGTAGAGTTTTAGTTTCTATATTTAAGTCTGTAATCCAATTTTAATTGGTTTTTATTTATTTATAGCAAAAGACTGGATTCCAGCTTTATTCTCTTGCATCTTGTCATTCAATTTATACAGCATCATTTATTAAAGATATTTTCTCTAATTTGTGTTATTTTCATCTTTGTTGAAAATCTGTTGGCTGTAGATGGGTGAATAAATTTAAGTGCTATGTGTTCTTTTCTATTTGTATGCCTATTACATTTTCTATTGTATGCTAATTTAAAATTTTTGAATACGTTTATAAAATTTGAAAATATATTGTCATAGAATTTGTTCTTTCTTTTGTTTGTGGATCCTATTTACTTAAAAACATTTAGAAAATATATTATCATACAGATCAAACTAATAAATACAACTAAAAATAGATACCTTGTTGTTAATCAGTAGATAACACAGTTGAATTTCCCTGCATTCATATTCTAGCTTCCTGCACCTTACAATAATGAGCTAACTAGGGGAAGTACCTTAAATGTTTTCATCCAGGAGGCTATCAAAATATTAGTAGCTTATCTATAATATATGCATCCCAGTGATTACACACAATTCATTTCTACTTCATCGTGCTTTTAAAATGATTGTCTGCTATGCATACCCTGCCAGACCTAATGATGATCTGCTGGTGGTTCCAGGAATCTGATTGATGAGTTTTTTTGTGTGTGTCTCTGGGAATCTCTCAACATTTTGTTAAAAGTGCATCACTGACTTCAACATTGTCATAGCACATATGGCCTTCACTAATTGTGTATTATGAAAGTGACTCCTTATATAATTGTGAACATAAGTTTGCATTATGATTACAGAAAATTTCAGGTATATGTTTAAACCATTAATAGATTGCACTTATATCCAGACTTATATTGTTCATCTATAAGGCACATGCAGCATGTTTTTGAGAAGAAATTTTGGACACCCCCCCAAAATATTCCCTGAAATGCTAACATTAAATAATTTAACCTAATTTTAAATGTATTAAATTTAAGAAGTGTAGCAACTTCATAAAAGAAGCAGGCACAATTTGCATCAGTTCCCATATTGTCTTCTCTGGAAGGCTCACTGTCCTCTTTCTGGCCCAAATGATCTAACGATGGGAAATACTGTTGAAAAGTGGCTTGAAGATTAAATGTTCCTCAGATGATATAACACTTCTTCAGTTTACAAGCTGTGTAATCCTATTGAAATTGGGTTGATGATTTAATTAAATTAGATTAAACATGTAAAGTGCTTGTACACAGTAAAGGCTTACTGAATGTTTGCTATTAGTTATATTAATTGTGGCATTCCACCAGCTATAGACAGGATTGCACAGGAGGAACACAACTGGATTGAAGTTGTAATGCAATGTACCAAAAATCTAGTCCTTCCATTTACATAAAACTTAAGAGATTCTAAGAAAGCAGCTAGGATTTCCAGGACTGCTTCTGTAAATTTTTAGAAGTACAAACCATTGCTACTTGGGTTAAGCTAAAATTTTCTTTTTATATTTCTCACTTCTAGTTATAATCATTAATTTTTAATGGGATTATATTTAGTTCTTCATTCCTCATAATAACAAACCAGAAGATGTGGATTACCTTTCCAAAAAAGAAATAATAGAGTTTAACTTTTTAAAACTTTATATCTCTACTACTTCTTCTCTCTGTATTAGAACTATAGAAAATTCTGATTTTATTGGGAAGATTAAAAATCTGCTTACATGCTATATTTGCAGAGAACTAAGTTTTATCTAACAGAGGTCATAAAGATTCTTCTTAAATTGTTGTACTTGCTTGTGATCGGAACAATGGCTATTATCCTTTCAGTTTTCTCAAAGAAATACCCCAGTAACTGGAACATAAAATAGCTGAGTAGTATTCAGATACTTAACCCAAACTTCAGTCTCTATTGCTGTTTACTCTATACAAAAAAAATCAATTTTTTGATTTCTTTATATTTTCTATATATTAATGCCTTGTCTGAGGAATACTTGGCAATTTTTCCCCCTTCTGTGGGAGTTCTCTGTATTTTGGGAGGTGTTTCTTTTGATCTGCAGACATTTTTAAATCTTTTATGATCCTATTTGTACATCAACTCTTTAATGTTATTTCAATACCAACTTTGTTTTTTTAATCTGTCGTGTCATGAATGACCCTTTGAGATTAGGCATGATGGTATTACATGCAAACCAATGACACAGTTTCAGTTGTATTTTTATTTATGCCAACAGAAAAATACTACTTTGAATAAACGCCAAACATTTTAAGGATATATCAATTTTTTTTCCGTTACTAATGACATAAAAGTAAAGTAATACTTAATTGGAATGGATACTTCTCTAAATTTAGACCATTTAGATAAATGTAAAGATCATTATGCATGTCAAAAAAGCATCTAACCTTCGTGTTTTATGAAGTAATATTTGGATTTAAGTAAAGAAAAATGACACATTATATTGTACAAAATTCTAGCAATATATATTTATGGTTTTGTCTAAAACTAATATCAAATCTGAGTTGCTAATTATGTTGAAATTCTCTGAGAAAAGAGCTCAGCATTCTCATATGCATATAAATTCATCTTTAGCTTTTGCACTTAGAATTCTTATTTTACTTTATTCTTTGTACACAGGAATATGATAACCATCTACATTCAATCTGTAGAGAAAGTATTATCATGAACATATTTGACATTAAATTATCTCATACATTTATATTAGATGAATGGCCTCAAATCTGTATATTTTTTCTCTCTGCTTTCAAAACTAACACCAATGAAAATAAGTTTAGGAAAATATTTCACAAATCTTTTTTTTCTCTAACACTTCTTTTTTTAAATTAAGTTTATTGGTACACTTTAGGTATATAATATGATGACATTCATCAATGGGAATTTGAAACTTTATATGATATATCTTGGTTTTATTTTTTTCCAAACCTTTTTAATTGTAAGAGAATATATTTTGTGATACATTTATTGAATAGGTCTAGGCAAAGATTGTTTATACCTTGATTCTCTTGTATCATTATAACTTTTATAATTTCTTATTTCAAGAAGTTTTGTTGGGTAGCTACAACCATATTCTTCATTTATTGTTTAAATTTGGAAATCAAAGTGAAAATTTCAGGAAGGTTTTATTTCTTCTTCCCTTCTGCCTTGCATTCTGCTTACATTTAACAGATGCATTAAGTGTGTTGCTGGGGAAAAGTGAAGTATAGTTCTAATTTCTGTTGCAATAGAATAATAAAATTGCAACTATATTGGGAGAAATGTAACATTAGTACATTGGTGTGCTAGATTACTAATCCTATTGGATTTGGACTCATGAAATAGTGAATGGATATTTTGTTTTAATTTAATAGAAGTATTAATAGAAAACTAACTTGAGGGGAGAAAATGATTAACTTTGTGTTCACTGGATGAAGAAGTATTAGCATGACCACTAAAAGAAAGAGAAAAACAGAATGAGGCTTACATTTATTTATACTAACACTGAAAAGAAGGAAAAATATTTTAAAAAGTAAGAAAATATAGTATAAAGAGGCTATATGCTAAATTAAAATAAGAAATTAGAAAATGTAAAAGTTTAACATCTCAAAATAAACTAAAATAAATATACATTAAAAGTACAAGAATTTTTAGTCCTTGTTCTGTCCTTGTGAGCTGATAAGACATGTTTGATTTACAGTGACTGAAATTTAAAATTTCTTTATATTGTCTTCCTTGGGCTGCAACTTATGGTTGTGTTTTTCTGTTTTTTGTTTTGTTTTTATTAATTTTATTTATACATTTTAGGTACACAATATAATCACATTCATCATTGGAAATTGTACCTTTACATAATATATCTTGATACTTATTTTTCCCCATTCCTCTGTACTCCCATCAACCTATCCACCCTCCCTATTTACAGAAACTTTGTTTCCATTTTTTCCTTTTCTCATATTTATTCCATTTCCCTTTCCTTTCCCCTACCCTTCCTACTTCCCCTTCCCCTTTGCAACTTTTCTTCCTACTTCACATTATCTAGTATACATTTTGATCCTTATTTATACTTTCAGTTTCTCACACCACAAAAACTGTTCGGTATTTACACGTGTGTCCTATTTATTTCACTTAAGAGTATCGCCTTGATGTTTTGGATCATGGTCCCAGGAAGTTTTAGAATTTGTACAGCAGGATATTTTTAAGGTGTACAGTTTTCATATTCAAATTATATGAATAATAACGTGATGAAAGATGTAATGAATGCTTAAATTTCAAAAATGTGTTACTGCCAAAGATGCCATTTATTCCCCTCAGAATATTTCTTCTCACTTCAGAAATCCTTATCCCATTATTCTTGTCATTTTCTGAAGCTGTTCTGAAAGTCTTCTGTGAGGGCCTTTAGTTGAGCTATCACGACTACCTGGATATCCTGAGTGAACTCAAAATGTTTACCTTTCATGATAATTTTGACTTTGGGAAAAGCTAGAAGTCTCATGGTGCCAGACCCAGTGAATAATGAGAATGGAGACACACTATCATGTTTTTATCAGTCTGTTATTCCCTTTGGATGGCAATTGCCAGCAGGATTTACTATTTTTTAAAATCACATCTTGTAAAAACACTTAGGGAAGAGGACCTCCTGAATTGCCTCAGAGGTGGCAAAAATTATGAGATAAGTGTATTTGAATCCAAAGGAAATATTTTTTTGGGGGGGGGGCTAATTCCCATGTATCTTTTACTGCTAGAAAATTTTTATTTAAACAAATATCATATATTTAATCAGTCCTTGAAAATAAATGTATACAAGTCAGTAAAAATTTAAATAATACTTTTTGTTCCCTTTATACTAGATTAAAATATCAAAAGACGAGAAAATGTATACATTTTTACATTTTTTTCAAGATTTGTCTATTTAAAATCTTCAGTAGTTCCATACAAATTATAGCACTTTTATTCTTGTGGAAAAAATAATCACTAGAATTTTTATAAACATGGTGTTGAATCTGTAGTTCACTTTGGTACTGTGGATTTATTTCACTTCATTGGCTAAACTATTTCCAAGTATATTTTCTTTTTATAATTTCTATAAAAGAAATTGATTTCTTCACTTCTTTTTCAGATATTTGGTTATTGGTGTATACAAATTTGACTGACTTTTGTTGTTGTTTTTGATTGTTTACCCTACTACGTTAGTGAATTGTTTTATTTTTTCTAGTATTTCTTTGTTACATAGCTTTTATAGTTAGTCTTATGATTATATACATATTATATATGACATATGTATATATATTGCTGTCACAGAACACTTCTTTGCAAAATTGAGCAAACCTGAAGACATCTCAAAATTTGACTTCAAAATAAACTGCAAAGCTATATTAATCAATACAGTATTGTATTGACAAGGAAGAAAGAAACATGTAGAGCAGTGGATTAGAATAGACAATCCCAATAAATATAAAGTACTGTGAACTGTTCTTTGACAAATATGCCAAGAACACATAATAGGAAATGATATTATCTTTAATAAACACTTTTTAAAAACTAGAAATGAACTTTAAAAATGGACTACATGCAAAATGAGCACATGCAATTATCATCTGAAAACTGATTAAAAACCTGAACATAAATCCTGAAACTTCACGTCTACTAGAAAAAAGCATAGGCAAACTGCTTTTTGGTGAAGGTTTTGAGAATTTTTGGATAAGACCTCAATAACACATGTAACAAAAAGAAAAATACATAAATGGTACTACTCAAATCTAAAAGCTCTTGTAGTCCAAAGGAAACAATTAGTGGAGTTCAGTGGTAATCTGTTGAATGGGAGAAAATATTTTCAAATCCAGCAATGGGTAAGGTTAATACCCAAAACATAAGAGAGTCTAACAATGCAAGATGAAGAAAACAAATAACAAAATTTTAAAAATGAATTAAAAATCTGCATACACATTTCTCCACAGAAGTCATGCTATTGGGCAAGAATCATTTGAAAAAATGTTCAACATCATTTATCAGCAGAAAAATGCCAATTATAATCACAATTGGATAACAGTTTACTTCTATTAGAAGCACAAAAAGATAATAAACGTTGATCAGGATCTGGAGAAATGGCCACTCTTGTTTGTTGGTAGGAGTAAAAATTAGTACAGCCATTATGGAAAGCAGCGTGACGCTTTCTTAAAATATTAAAAATAGAGCTCCCATATGTCCATCCATCTCATTCCTGTGTGTGCACCCAAAGGAAATGAAATCTCTACGTTGAAGAGACATCTGTACTCTCATACTTATTGTACGGTTAATAATGCCCAACACCTGGCATCAATCTAATGTTCACAGTCACTGGATGAATAAAGTCAAGTGGTATATATGTACAGTATAAAACTTTCAGTCATAAAAAATGAGGAAATTTATATACACTATCAGTATAAGCAATCCTTGTCAATTTTTAAATATAAGAATTTAATTTAAAAGTCACTAACATAAGATTTAAAAATTTTCCATGGTGACAGATAGTCTGTGGTCACTATTAAGGTCTTAGTCTTTATAAGTACTTTTTCTTTCTTTTCATTAAGAATAAATATATCAAAATCTTTGGCATTTCAGGTCAATAGCATTTTTCTCTAGGACTATATATTACAAGTATTTTTCCTGTGGATTTTGATATAAGTTTTGGAAATTGCTGAACGTAGTGGTGCATGCCTATAATACCAGCACTCAAAGGCTGAGACTGGAGGGTTCTGTGAGTTCAAGGGCAGCCTGGGGCACATAATGAATTCAAGGCCAGCCTAAAATACATAGTGAGACCCAATTTAAAAAAAAAAATATTGAAAATTGGCACCAAATTCAATTATTTCAATTTCTCAGGCCCAAATCTTGAAATCACTCACTATTCATCTCTTTCTCTTACACATCTCATTGTTCCCATGTGTAGGCACAGCTATTTCTGTCATACACATGGAGAAACTGAGTACTTATCCCTAAGCTATCTGAAGGCAGGCACATCTCTCTATCAAACTCCCTTAAAAGGAAACAGTTCCTTTGCTACTACAGTGCTGCCCTAACTAGATGATTCACGCAGTACTCAAAATATGTTATTAAATGTGATAGATCATGTCACTCCTTACTCAATTGCTTCCAAAGAGGTCTCCTATAAATCAGTCAAAAAGGCAAATACTCTTCTCAGGATGCTTTGACTTTCCCGCTCTGTTTTCCAACGACGCCTCTTAATGGGTAGGATATAATCCTACCCATTCCCCTGTTTCATGCTCTTTGTGTGACTTCTTAAGCATAGCACAAATATTCTCTTTTCCTACATAGTCCTTGATCTGTGCCCGCACTGCTCACTGGCAATGTCCCCAAGCTTTGCATCTTCATTTCTTTTTTTTTATTCTTAAATTTTTTTATTGGTACATTGCAGGTATACAACACATTTACATTTCTCATTGGGAATTGTACCTCTACATGATGCATCTTGGTTCTTATTTTTTCCCCATTCCAAGCCCTCCCTTCACCCCCTTCACCCTTCCCTATTTACAAGGACTTTATTTCCATTTTCTCCATTTCTCATCATTTTTCCTTTCCCTTCTTTCCTTTCCCCTGCCCCTCCCACTACCCCTACCCCTTTGGACCTTT
>NW_004624814.1:5147789-5158545 GCF_000247695.1 Heterocephalus glaber | reverse complement strand
TCTGTTGGATTTCTGGAATCCTAACTATTATATGCCTATGTGTAGATTTTTTTTGATCAAGGCTATTTGGAGTCCTATATGCCTCATTTACCTGTATGTCTGGTTCTTTCCCCCTGCTTGGGAAGTTTTCTGCCATCACTTCTGTGAACAGTTTTTTTTATGTCATCTGCACTCTCCTGTTTCTTCTTTGACTCCAATTAGTCTTATATTATTCTTCTTTGCATCGTCTAGCAGCTGCTGGATTGATTTCTTGTGTTCCTTTACAATTTTAAAGCAATTTTTCTTTTCCTGGTCTCTAATTGCAATATTTTCTTCTGTATCTGTAATTCTATCCTCACATTGTTTCACTCTGCTGGGCAGACTTTGGGTGGAGTTCTTAATCTCCTGGAAATCTGTTTGCATCTGTTTTATGGATTCCATTTGTTTTCTATGTTGGGATTCCGTCATGTTCCTCAGCTCCTCTCTAGATTTATTAATCATGTCTTGCACTAGGAGCACAATCTCTGCTGTTATCTGAGAAATTATTTCTGATTTCATTTTTTCCAGATCTCCTTTTGTTGCCAGTTCAGTGGGTCCAGGTGCTTGAGTATCAGATTGTTCCATCTCGTTTCCCTTTGGGGTTGCTGTAGGTGATCTAGAAGTCTGGCTTTAAGACTTATTTATGTGTCTTCTCAATTCAACCGGGAGGGTGGGGTCCTATTGGCACCTGTGTGACTCACCTCCTCTGAGCTGGGAGAGGTGGGACAGGGGCCAGGAGCAGTGGGAGGGATGGTGACCAGGAAGCTCCTTCCTCTGGGCCAGAAGCGGCAGGACAGACAGTGGCCCAAATGACCTTTCCTCTGGGCCCTGGGAGTGGTGGGAGGGATGGTGGCTGGGAAGCCCCTTCCTCTGGGGCTGGAGCAGCAGGCTGGATTGTGGCCCAGAAGCCCCTTCCTCTGGGCCAGGAGCGGCGGGACAGATGGCAGCCCAAATGCCCTTTCCCCTGGGCTGGGAGTGGCAGGATGGATGGTGGCCCAAAAGCCTTTTCCTCTGGGCTGGGCATTTTCATTTTTTTCAGGCCTCTTCTCAAATGCTCAAGAATCAAATAGTGACCCTTCATAAAGCACCTCCCACATCTACATTTTATGTTTCCACTATCCTATATGCAACTATTTGCTTTCAAAATTGTTTTTATTTATTTTTCTTTGTGTTTCCAATGCAAGTCTCATGAAGGCTTACATTGTCTCATAATAGGGAATTCTGAAAGTTCAATGTAGTAATGCTTCACTTTCTTTTTTTTTTGACCAGGTATCAAACTCCAATCCTTGTACTTGTGCAGCAGGCAGTGAAACCAAAGAGTTAAATCCTTGGCTGCTTCACTTTCTTTTGTCATTACAATCACTAACATAAAATGTAATTAAATATTTACTAACATAACTCATCATATACATAAATTGAATCATGAATTTTTTCACAGTTTTAATTTGCAATTGTTTCATATTTACTAAAATTTTACAATCATTTGTTTATTTTGCAAATTAATAAAATAAAAAATTTCAAGTTATCATTGTCAACTATATTTTGAATTTTAGAGTTTATTAGATATATGTATATAACAGGTATATGACCTTGCATGATGGCAAATTCATTTCCATTTCTATTAAATATTCTTAAATTTAACAATATAGAATTTGAACATTAAAAATTAATCACCACCATGCATATTAAGTGTTTAGCATTTCACCTGTCAGAAAAATATCCTAATAGATGTTAATAATTCATATGTAACTATTTTGCATTAGGTAAGCAAAGGTAGATAATGTATTATACTTGAAAAATATCAACATAAAATGATAGCAATCTTGCCATTAGAGATTTAAAATATAAATATATTGTATTATCTAAAGTACTTGTGACTCTAATCAACAGGTTTACCTTGAGCTTGGGCCACCATCAATAACACTGTAATTAATACCAGTATCATAATTTATCACAAATCCTCTCAAAAAATTTACAAATGAAGGTAGTTTTAATTCCTGGAGAGAAAATTGAGAGTAGTGCTACAAATGATCACTTTTGTGATGTCCTGGGAAAGCAAATTCTGCTACTACTACTAAGCATTTTTAAAGTACTATGTAAAAAAAAGCAAATAGCACAGTTTTGAACATAAAATCTCTTATTTTGTAGCCACCGCAAATTTTGAACTAAGTTGTTGTATTTATTTTAACTTTGTTTTATCTATTCATTGAACATTTAAAATAACTTAAGTAAGTAGAATGTGAAATATGTATATGTTATTGTAAATAATACATGGCATACATTTTTAAATGACATTTCATGTGTTATGTCAAAAAATTAAATGCACTGATATATGAAAAGATTGACATAATGAATGCTCCTCTAAGATACAATGACATTAAATATATTTAGAGAATTGTAAAGGTTAAAAGAGAGAGTCTGTGATTGGCCTGACTTTTTAAAATTATAAGAATATCTTCAGATAATTATTATCTGAACCTGGAAATAGGAAGAAAGATTATTTTCCTTGAGATGAAGACAGGTTACAATAAAAAGATGGATAATTTTGAATGGCACAAATTAGAGAAAAGATAGCAAAGGGAGAAATATAGTAACCTAGATATTAATTGAAAAGACCTAGACATTTTTCTTCATTTTTAGAAAAATACTGAATTTTTATAGGGCTAAAAGAAATCCTAATTATGACATATTTTCAGGCAAAGAGTGGAAGTTCTGAACTCACTAGCAAATAAGAGCACAGTCTTATTGAGATATATTTATCTTCTGAATGATTCCTTGAATTTTTATATCATTAGCCTTGTGGTTCTTTTATGTCTTTTCTATTATTCTATAGCAATGTTGAAAACACTGCTCAACATATTTCATGTGTTTTACAATTCATACAGATAGCTGTTTTTCCAAAATTTCTTATCTTTTATTATATATATATATATATATATATATATATTAGTAGTACATGTTTGGAATACATAACAATTATATTTATCATGGGGGATTTCTAGATGCATATAATACATTGTAATTCTTTTCTATCTCCTCCCCTGCACATTCTTCCCTGCTCCAACTCTTTACCCCTTTCCATTTGACAAAGCTCTCCTTTCCACTTTATACTTGATTCTCTTTTTTTAAAAAAATTCCCCTTCCTTTGCCCCATTTTCCATCTCATTCCCCTTTCCATTTTAAAAAATATTTTGCTAATATCACTGTATATTTTTCATAGTCATTAAAATATATCGTGGCTCACACGTTTCCTTTCTTATTAAAGATACAGTGTTTTATGGTACAGATTTCCTTTGACTTCATTAATAGGAGGTATTTTTGATATGAGGTAATTGTAACTATAAATTCTTTCATATATCAATGAGCAGTATTAAATTAAATATTTGTATGGTCTTAGCTTGAATATGAAAATAACATAAATCATTTTATTTATTGTCATTCAGTATGTAATAATATTTGAGATGTAATTTTCATTGGAAATTTTCATGGTACAAATTTCTTTTTTTTAAGTTTTAAAAATTAATTTTATTGGTACATTTTAGGTATATAATATGGCATTCATTATTGAAAATTTGCACTTTTACATAAGCTCTCTTGGTTTTTTTTCCCCCATTCCCCTGCCCTCCCTTCAACCCCTCCATCCTTCTCTATTTACCAAGACTTTGTTTCCATTTTTTCATTTTCTCATATTAATTCCATTCCCTTCTTTCCTTTCCCCTACCCCTCCCATTTCCCCTTCCCCTTTTTCCCCTTTCTTCCTATTTCACATTATATATTATATCTTTTTAGTCCTTATTTACACTTTCAGTTTTTTACACTAAGGAAACTGTTCGGTATTTACACATGTCAAAGTACAAGTTTCTACAATGCAAACCATGTTATTATAAAAGAAAAGTCCTCAATGCTGGTTAAAATGAGTGTGCAAATTAATGCTGTATCCACTGAGCTAAAACATGAATAATCCTGTACAATAATCTAAGTAAAAGTTAAATCTTTTCAGTTAAGTAAATATCAGTGTCTTATTCACCTATGTATTCCAAATTCAAACTGACATTTTGTCCATCTTAATGGCATCTTCAATCTTTGCCATGCCATTATTAACATAGAGATAAAATATCTCTCCCGCAAAATAGAATGTGTTATGTACACATACTAACTCCATAAAGGGACTTTAAATATTATGTGCTGCAAACATGTGCAAAAACAACAACAACAAAAATGAAAAACACAAGATCAAGAGATGGGTGGAGAAGAAACATCCACATAAGAATATGAAAATTAGATGTTTCATTGTGTAACTTTATATTGCAACACTTGTGATGGATGCTATTTTAAATTTTCGAAACAACGTGGTAAATAAGCAGTTGTTTTAATCATTCAATGACCAAAAAGGCACAAGTAGATATTATAATTCAGTCTTTGTTCTTTCTCCCTTTCCTTTTCTCTTTCCTTTTATTTTCTCCCTTTCCTTTTCTTTCTCTTTCCTTTTCTTTCTCCATTTTCTTTCTTTATTTCTTTTTCTCTCCTTCCCTTCTTCCTTTGTTTTTTGTGTGATAGAAAATGAAAAAGTGTGAATGACATACCATATTTTTAGTGTGAAAATATTCACCCAAATTTTAAACATATAATGAAAAGTCTAACCATTCTACTCAGATTATTTCAAGTTAACAGAGAAAATTAAATCTTCTTCAATAGTGATGATTTCACATATTAATATTATTATAAAATTTATAGGAGGCAGTATTTACTAGGATGGATTAACATACCAAATATACTTATCCCGGTGTAACATATCCAGACACTGTTACATAATGATGGACTTTATTTTTAAATTTTTTATTGGTACAATTTAGATATACATGATGATCAGATTCATCGTAGGGAATTTGTACCTTTATATGATGTATCTTAATTTCATTTTCCCCCTCCTTTCAATCATCTTCCACTTGCTTATTTACAAAAGCCCCATTTCATTATTTCCCTCTTTTCTCATTTTTCCCTTTCCTCCTTCCCCCTTCCCTTTTCCAGTTCTCCCTTCCAATTGAATGATTTTTTCCTGTTTCACTTCATCTATTATGTCTTTTAGTCCCTATTTACATTTTCAATTTCTTACACCAGAGAGACAATGAGGTATTTACATATATGTCCAATTTATTTCACTTAAAACTATAGCTTCAAGGTGCAACTGACCTCATTTTAAAAGGTGAGCAAATATAAATTCCTTGTAAGTACAGATCAAATCATCCAAATTTTAAGAAAATAATAGATTAATTAGAAGTGGTTTGAGCACCCACCACCAAATTGTACCGTCATAAAAGGTCCTCTAATGCCCTGCATGAAATTCTTGAGAAACTCGCTTATGTGAGGACATTAAGTGAAGAATGCTTCAGTTATTCTCTGTAAAATGGTACTCTGAGAAAAATGCACTGAATATAAAATTTGTCCTCTGATTTTTATTTAAGAGACAGAGATCAAACTTAGCCTATATAAATCAAGTGGCTAAGGATTTAATACCAACTATCTGAGTTGTGTCTTGGTAAGAATATTCAGGCAATAGGAATTTTTATACATGTGAATGAAAATGCTGTCCTCCAAAATAAAATAAACACCCTTTTCAGTACTGTCAGACATGATCAGTAAAATAGTATTGTCTTAAAGAGAGTCCACAGTGTCTTTTGCAGTATAAATTTGTTACTTGTGCATTAAATATCATCCTCTGTTCACAGATAAGATTAATCTGCTTCTTATAATATTATCACATGTGCATGAATGTATTATCACAATGTTCCTATATATGACTGCAAATATTTACAAAGATAATTAACACAATGACAGAAAATATGTGAATAATCTTATTTAAAGAAGATGTATTTTTCTCAATACATCATATGTAAACATGACCTTTTATTCATAGTGGATATGGTTCTGAATAATTTGACAGTATTTCAATTATATTAATATTGTTTTATATCTACCTATTCATATACCCATCATGGCAACAATTTGTATGCAGGCATATAAAACACATATCTGGGCAGGGATTTAGCTCAGTGGTTTTGCTGCCTGCTGTGCAAGTGCAAGGACCCAAGTTTGATCCCCGGTACCAAAAAATAAAATAAAATAAAATTTAAAAAACACATATCTATGATATATTAGGGAAATAGCTTTCTGCATGTACAAAGCTCAGACTTTTCAATATAGGTATATATTACATGTTAGCATGTTTATAAAACTAAATTCATTGCAATCTCTTTTTAATGAAGAAAACTGGCAATACTACTTAAGAATCACTTTTATTACACTAAAACTTGGTTAAAGTTTTAAATTTCAAATTTCTCTTTACATTAGGTCATAAAAAATTCTAAGTATGATTTTCTACCTCAGTTATATCTGTAAGTCAAATTCTATAGCCTTAATATTTATCTTGATCTTGTAGGACTCCTATGTCACACAACCAATTTAAGAGCTATGGAAACCATACACATTGTTTATCACTTTAGTAGCAGCAATTCTGGAGGAAGTAGCTCAAGGAGTTTTAGGTTTTCAGTTTGCCTTAGGACAAATAGACTGTGGAGAAAAAGAGGAAAAGAAGAAAATTTCCTAAAACCACACTCTAAGAAACAACATTCATTTATACTCTTGGTCTATAGCTCAGTAATGAATATGGCTTTAACAAAAACTGGTGAATTTTAAGAAATGCATAGTAAAATGCAAAGAGCTATTCAAGAAACAGAGGTTGTTCAAATATATGATATTACTAAAGAATCAAATAAGGTAAAGAGTGAAAACTATCAATTCAATTGAATGAGCAAGTTATGTTCAGTGACATGGCAGAGGAAAAGGCAAAAAGTAGAGTAATTTCAAAAAAAGTTGGGGATAAGGATGAAGAAATTTAACTATCAACTCAATAAGAGAAATTAAAATTATAGGCAAAGAAACATTACTTTGAAGATCTAATTTTCTAGACTAAAATTCTTTTTTATTTTCTTCAATTATTATTCCAACTTCAAAATGTTTTATATCATTTGCCTAAATCTTCTCATGCACAATAACATATTGTTATAATAAGAAATCATGATTATATCCTAAGCATAACAGTTCCAGATACAACTGATGGATAATAGCTAATATCTACTAAAAATAGTTCATTATGATTTACTACAAAAATTTAAAATCTGTTTTATATATTTGATGTGTTTTTCAATCAAGCAAAGGAAATCATACCATTATTTTATAAACTCAAGCCAAAGAAATAAGAACCAGAGAAAGGAAAGAATGATGAAAGCATGATAAAAAATTATGAGTATGATACAATTACAAGTATGACAAAAGCAAATAATAAAGCCTAGGAAGAGGTTCAAAATTTTCAATTTATAACATTGTGTCAGCCTTATAAAAAGTGTACTATACCAACTTTGATATTGAGAGGATATTCAAAAGAAAAAATTATTCTCCTATATACAGGTTAAAATGGAGATAAAGCAAAATCACGCACATGTATTTTTAAACATAACCATTTGAAATGCATATTCATTAGAACTAATTCATCTAACTCCAATCACATCTTATTTTAAGCTCACAAGCATTTGCAATTTTTGCCTTTATTATGGAGGAAAGAACAATCACATTAGAAAGCCTTGTCATTCTCCCAGTAATGAGTTTAATATGACATTTTGGAAAGTACTTTGCTGTGGCTAGAATAGTAATGTTGATTTTACATTTCAAAAGATGCTTCAAAACACATACAGTGAGAACAATTTCCAACAGGGATTTTATTTTTCCACCCATTCCAATTTGAATGTGAGTTAAATTCTAAATTATAGTAATTGTGAACTGTTTGCCTGTTACTATAAAGTTTCAAATTGTAATCTAAGCCTTATTTCAAGAGCAGAATCTCATCAATAGAAAATAATTTTCTAAACTGCTATTATTGATTTTTATTTCATGATATTTACTTTATATTCACAACAACAACTTTCAACAATTAGGCATCAAATCAGAAGAGTATTAAAATGAACACAATTGTTATAGTCCAGTCCTAGTGAGCAAAAGATTTCTCATTAGTTTAACCTTTTTAAACTATCGTACCTAGTTCTAGAGGTGAAGCTTATATGGATACTCCCTTAAGGACATTTTGAGGAAAACAAAAGGGAAGAGTATTTAATTTAGTAGTTGGTTTCAGATCAATATTCATCTGTAATTTCCTTCCTAAATTTCCTTCTTGAAACTGAAAATATCATGTTATAAAACACAATGACATTAAGTAATCTCACAGCAAAAATTATATGAGATAATATTCACTGGGTAAAGGAGACAATACTGAAGCTCTTAAAATAGAGGAGAGAAAAAAATAACAGTCTGAATTGAATTCAGCTAAAACATACAGAGCAGAAGAGATTTTAAGAGCAGAATTCGGAGGGGATGTTAGGCCATCTGACTTGACTAATTGCTTACCCAAATGTAAAGATAAACTCACACATCCATGGCAGGAGCTAGGTGCCATCTAAGTTAAGCTCTTATTCTCCCACAGAGAGTGGGTAATAAGTGTTTTCATTTTTAATAGATTTATTTCTCAGATCCTGTGGAAAAATAATAAGTTTAAGGTTTGATGTCCAGCTGATAATGTTGTTGGGAGTTGGTGAGCCTTTAAAAGTTGGATTTATTGGAAGGAAGTTATGCAAATCAGAATCCTTGAATAAGATACTGAGATCCTGTTGCCTCCAGTCTTTTGCTTTTTAGCTACAATGATGCAGGCAGGTTTGTTCTACCCTACACCTCTCACATTGATGTTCTGCCTCACCACAGGTGCCAAAGCTGCAAAGCCATCCTAACATGGAACAAAATCTCTGATACTATTATTTGCTCCTTTCACATTTCTCATCTCAGGGATTTCATTAAAATTATAGAAAGATGTCTAACACTGGAAATTTGCTCTGCAAGGTGGATTTACTGCTATGATTACATAAGGCAGTTTTGTTCAAAAGCCTTTAAGATGGTTTTTGGGAGGAGTTTTGGAAAATTTATAGAAGCAAACTGGAGAAAGCTTAGAACATTGAAAGTGGGACTTAACTCTCAAGCTCAGAATGCTGGTAGGAAGAGACAGTAATGCCAAACTCATATGCTTTCAAAGAAAAATGAGGGACTTATTGGGAATTTGCCTGGATATTATTTGTATTACATTCTGGCAAAGATCTTGGCTACCTTTTGGTCATCCTCTAAGACTTTACCGGAGGCTAGATTTAAAAGGACAGGGTAATTAAGATGGCAGAAGATATTTCAAAGCAGCACAACATTTAAGCAGTAGTATGGGCATTCAGGGTAATAAATTTTAAAAAGTGGATAAAATATCTTCTTTTCTGGCAAACTTGATTTACCAAATGTATTACTCAGAGTAAAAATGCTGGCTGCTCTAACAATGTAAAAGTTTCAGTAGCTCAAAACAATAAAGATACATTTCTAAAAACAAAGAAAATTTAAAATAATCTACAGTGGCTCTACATTTCTCTGAAATTATAGCTCAGAATACCTATATTGTGAACCAACTGTCGTCTTTTTCTAGGATGGGCTTACCTCCAGATATTTATAATTCTACTTTTATTATTATTTTGTAAGTTTTCATTACAATGTCTGGTTTTCAAGTGGCCTTATTTCAGGCATCCTTTTTGAATTATACTTCTCCAGAACCAGTGATCTTTCTTACCTGGAACTTTTCTACATTTTAATATACAATATACATTATACTATAGTTATTGATAACTATTTTGTCCCACCTGTTAGAGTGTAAGTTTTTGAGAAGGTGAAACTTTTTTCCTTGTTTGTCCACTGGTATTTCCTCAGGTGTGGAATAAATATTCTTTGAATAACTGTCCTTTCCTGATACTTCATGGATGTTGAACCCAGCAGTCCAGTCCACTCATGCTATAGTTTGTATTTTGACTCTTTCCCAAAGGCCTAAATATTAAAGATATTAGTCTCTAAGAAGATTCTAAAAAGCTTCTGGGACTGAGGTCCCCCCCCTACTCTGGTTCTTGGTAATGAGGAAATCAATTATGTTCTGCCTCATGCTTCATCTATGATATTAAGCTCTATCATGGGCCAAAATCAACAGCCCCAAACAATCATGAACAAGATCCTCCATAACTAGGTGCCAAAATATCCCATTTCTCCTATAATTGACTGTCTTGAGAATTTTGTTAGAGTAAAATGAAATTAACACAACTCATCTGAATATTTCTGAATATTTCAACCTCTCAAGAGTAGCGAATACAAGTGTGTGACCAATATAAACCAGTTGACATTAAATTAGATCATTTGTTGTATTCTAAGGGTATAAAACTATTGGTAAGCAGAGCTGAATAAGATACGACTAACTTACAAACATGACATTGGGGAGTTATCAACAGCAAAAGGATGAAACAATAGGAAGATAAAAATGGAAAGCCAGTACAAACACAAGTATTGAATAAATAATGATCTACAAAGAAGAAAAAATAAATACCGCAAGGCAAAAGCTATTGCATTTTATCCTGAAGTCAACCTTTCATTTACTTTATTTTTCATTTGGTCCTTTAATGCTTTTTATTTATAGATGTCAGCCAGATGTATCTACATTTTTTTATTCTCTAAAGAATGATAGATAAAAATAAATGCTCTCAGATATATTTTTACACTTTGCTTTTTCTTAAATATGTTACTCAAATATCACTTTTCAATTATAAAATGAAATATATATGTAATT
>NW_004624814.1:5065896-5095464 GCF_000247695.1 Heterocephalus glaber | reverse complement strand
GGGAAAGGAAAAAAGGGAAAAGAAAAAATATGAGAAAAGGAAAAAAATGGAAACAAAGTCTTTGCAAATAGGGAGGGGTGGAGGGGGTGAAGAGAGGCCAGGTGAATGGGGAAAAAATAAGAACCAAGATACATCATGTAAAGGTACAAGATCCCAATGATGAATATAACTGTATTTTATACCTGAAATGCACCAATAAACTTAAATGGAAAAAAAAGATATTTGGGTTCTGTCTTAGAGGTTACACCTATCTTGCCATTTAATTATTTTTTTCAATTCTGTGGTATTTTGTTAATATTTAAACTTGTACATTTTTAAGGTTGACTACCTTTAGAATTTCTTTTACTGATGTATTCTGAGAATTCTTTTCATTTTATTACTAGAGAAAGGTTTAATTACACACTTATTTTATGGTTTCTTTTTATAATTTTAATTTATATTAATTCTATGTTATAATGATTTCCTTTTGCTTAGTGTTTTGAATTTTTTCTCACATTATATCACTTATCTTTACCATTTAAATTTGTTATGCCATTATTCTGTTATTTCAAATAACTATGTTTTATTTATTCTATTGCTATAGTTTTGTAATATGTTCTAATTATCTGTTAAAGAAATAAATGCAAATCTTTTAAAAATGATGGCATTATGTAGATTTGAAAAATTCTCTAATATATCTCAGAAAGTGAAGATAAAAAGATGTATGAGATTGCCTGATAGAACATCATCAAAATGAGGCATTTATAACTGCTTATACAGATTTTTTTAAACAATTTTAAACAATTGTGATGGGAGTCTTTATCTATATTTGTCCAAAATATTCAGTAGATATAAATAAAAATTTTTAATTTTTAAAAATATTCAAATGAAAATTTTACTTTCTAAGAACACAGTATCTTTACAATACCATTTGACTTATATTCTGGTTAATGACTTAGTGGAAAAGTTAGGTTCTATTTACTTTTAAGCTCTGGAGACAGATTTAAGACAAATTTGTTAATAAATATTTGTAATGCCAGACATTTTCTGCTGTGATAAAAGAGACTGCAGTTTTATTGTGGCATCACTAACATCTGTTTTTCCTCTCATTCACCTACAGGATATTAACTGTGATAATTAACTTCTCATACTTGGATGGTTTTCTTGTCAAAAGTTGCTATGAGCTCAGTAGTAGAATTGATGTATACAGAACACTGCATGAATGACTGAGAAGAACATAATGAGAAAGCACATTCATTTCTATCAGAAGATGCACACAGACTTTTAAAAACACTTACTGTGAACATATGAACTTACCACTACTAAGCATGATTTTTCCTCAGAAGCATTCTCCACCAGATGATAGTATGTGAACAGAGAGAGTATTTTTATTATCAGTAGTTACTTTTTTTTGAACAATTTTAAGGAGACTGCTGACTGACTACAGACATTATGAGGATCATATCAATGAAATATCATCAATGAGAAGGAATTTTACAATGTATTTCATATAAGTACATTCTATCTGTCATATTTTCTTATACTACAAAACAGGGTCACTTCAGACCCAAAAAAATCTACAAATTCAGGGCTATTGATTACATGGGATAATATAAAAATGAAAAATCAAAGCCAAAGGATATGTACATGTATATAGATGTTGGAAAGTAAGAGGAAGGCTTATATATTGGATAAAACTATATTGTCAGTGTAAGAAATTCAATACTAATGTACCTCCATACAATTTTTAATTTGGCTAATATATGACATATCACATAGTACTCATACACTATTTAACTAGTGTTACCTTAATGCTCATGATAATTAAAATAACTCTTCCTGAATAAAACTTTTTCTTTCTGTCTTCCCTTCTTTATTTTCCATAGCACACATCACCATCTGACATACAGTGCATTTTAATTCTCTTGATCATTGTTTGCCTACACACACCCACATTGACAAGGTTGAAAGGACAGGTGTTTTTTCCTGCTCCCTACTATATTCCTAAGGCTAATAAAAATCCTCGCACCAAAGAAAAAAATCAATAAATATATTTTGAAATAGCAACCACTATTAATTCTTATAATTAAAGATTTAGTTAAAGTTATACTAAAGTAAGAAAAATGTACACCAGAAAAGTCTTTAAGAAGAGAGCACCAGTAAAAGCTGTTTTTTTTCCATTCATTCATAAATCATTGCTTTTGGATATTATCTAAATCAAAGGATTTTACCTGCTATTTAAACGAAAAACATATATTTATAGATCAAAGGAACAGGTAACATGTCATTTAGAATCATTTTATTTGTAACTAGAAAAAAAATCAATTTAACCCACATGAACTCTAGTAATTGATTGGCTTATATGAGTAGAAAGCCAAAAGATAAGTCAGAACTAATCTGACTGAAAGTGTTGTATAAAATATTGATTCTTTTCAGATACTTAATTGAAACTTGACATTGAATCTAAAATTGGCATGAATGTCACTGAATTAGCTTTATCCAAACATGAAGGGAGATTCACTAAGAGAAATCAGAGTAAGGCAGAGTTCATGGAACACATGGTGTGTACTAGCTAGCAGAAGTACAAGTCTGCTACACAAGTTCACTTTTCTTTGGAGTACTTTGTTTCATATTCTTGCTTGTTGACAAACACTAAAATTGTAGCTCATAATAATTTTGAAGGAATAAAAATAGAAAATGCTCATTCAGAAATTATTATGCATTCTTCATTTTATTGGACTTCTCGTCCCTGTTTAGCTTATAGTAAAAAGGTGATGAGAAACTCCAATGCAAAAGTTTCCAGTGAAACAGAAAAAATAATAGAGAAGAAGACTGCTGTGTGGCAGACATACTACCACTGATAAAAACAAGTTTGAATACAAAGAAGACAAGTTGGAAATAATTAGTGTAAATTCAAGTTATGTAAGATCATTATTACGGCTTATTTAGTAATTCTAAATAATGGGAGTAATACCTGTTAGCCCCATTCACCCGAGTTCACCATTCCAAATTTCTACACTTGTGCTACTTGATATCTACAAATTAGATTCTTTAGTGGTACACCTATCAAAGACAATGATTACGACAATAAGGCATACAGTGTTTAAGCACTCAAGTATCACTCGATTTGCTAAGTACGTCATGGCCTTGAACTAACTTTTTTCCTTAGAACTACTGTAGATTATATAGATAAAAAAATGGAGTTTGACTAATTCTAATACAAAAGTTTAGAGCTACTTTTTTCCTTAAAAAAAAAATGTGATCCCAAGTCTTGCAGGGTACAATAACCATGTTGCCTCAAATGATTCCTAGATGCTGTTTTCTTCTCAGAATGTTTAACAAATCTCTCAGATTTCCTATTACTTTATTCTCAACCATCTGAATTTACTGATTTTCCACTGACAATTTTAAAACACTGGATAGGAAAGTATAATGTGAGTACATTGCATAGGAAGCTGGGTAATGAAAAGAAGATAAAGATATATAAGAAATATAACTTCCAACCTGCTAGATGTCGAATGTGCTGAGTTCATGTCCTCTGAAATTGAAGAATGAATTCCAAAGGACAAAGGAGGTTAAGAATAGAAAAGTTTTATTGGATAATAGAAATAGCTCTTGATAGATAGTAGGAGACCAGAGTGAGTTGCCACCAAGGCCCTTTGTCAGTGGTAACTTACAAAGTAAAATCACAATGTGAGTACAACTGGGTCAAACTATAATCAAGCAATAAGATTACAAATTTTGCCACTTAGGTAATATTGATCCAATAAGCAAGCTGGGCTGTAGATAGATGATATGGCTGATATCCTTAACCTTGGTTTATCTATGACTTCTAAACCAGGAACATTTTGGGGAAGGGGTAGGTCTAGGTGTTCTGCTCACTCACCCTGCATTCTGGAGTTAATGGGCTAGGTGATACTAATTACAGTATAGTTTGGAGTTCTGTTTATCCCTTAGAAGTATGAAAATGGCAACTGTGACTTTATCTTGAGGCCTTGCCTTCCTCAGATGCTAATCCAGCCACAATTCTGGTGTCTTTATTTTACATCAGCTTCTTCAGCACCCACTCCTTCTCTTGCTGTACACAGTAGTAATTTCTATCTAACTTAGCTGCCTATGATAATAAAACCACTCTCTTTAGAGAACCCATAATTTGTTGAAGAAAACAAGAGGGGAAACAGATAATTACATAACAAATAAATGAGTAATTAAATTCTGTTAATTGTGAACTAGGCAAGTGTTGTAATTATCCCACTGAGAACAACCAGAAAAGATGGAAAATATAACCACACTTAAAACCATCAAAGTACTAAATATATTACAAAGAAGAAAGAAAAATATCTCCAAGGAAAAGAGATACATTTTTTATTTTATCTTATTTCTACACATGTACATATACAAAATGTTGCACTAAATACTTAGAAATAAAATAGAGTACAAAAATTTTCATTATAAATAAATATCCACATAAGATAGACAAATGTAAAACCAAACATAGATAAATATCTTCAAAAAGCTAAAGGAATTGATTTAATACATTAAATGAAATGAAAAATTAATATTTAGTATTTCAAATGAAAATAGGAAATATGAAAAAATGATTTGGATCTAAAAATACAACTGAGTATAAGAACTAAATTTGTAAGTTTAGCAGCAGATATTAAACAGGTGAAAAAAAAAAACTAAAGAACTGTGACATCAGTTAAAACAACCTAACTAGAATGAAGCAGAAATGAAATAAGAAGGGAGATAGGCAAGAAAGGTAGGAACTAAGAACAATGTTTCAGTGAAAGTCCAGGGTGACCCTTGGGAAGCTCTAGGAAGCAGGTTTTCATATTTCTGCACCAATATTCATCCACCAAGTGTCCCATGAAAGGATGAATGGTAAGTGAAATATGAAAACTCCTGTTCTTTGTATTCATTGAAGCAAAAGTGCTCCAGAAGCCTAGAAACTATTCTCTATTGAGAGTTGCGAATTCAAGCTGTTGTAATAAAAAAATCTTTGAAACTGTGCAAAAGAAGCATGGCAGCAATATAAGGGATCCAAAGGAAACATCAGGAGTTTCTGCTAAAACCACTTGTCTTGAAAATAAAGAATGATTATGTCATTCAGGCCATTCAAATTAAGAGACAAGGGCAACCATGGTGGAATCTGAATGAAAAAGCAACTGATCAGATGAAATCAAAGCTGTAAACAGAGGGGAAGTAGATTTAGCTCAGTGGTTCTGCAGGCTGCCTAGGAAGTGAAAGGTCCTGAGCTCAATTCCCGGTACCAAAGAAAAAAAGAAAGGTAGAATATAAAAAGGATACTCCTAGACTGATAAATTATAGAGAATAATTTTTAATGGAGTTTCTGAAATTCTTGAATATTCTTGGTCAGGGAAAGTGTTCTGCATTGATTATTCCCATATTTTGACTCAGTATATTTGACTCAGTTCTGCCTATTCTTTTCCTCACTAAAAAATAAATCAAAAAGAAAAAGAAGTCAAAACAAAACAAAGACTAAAATCCCAGAATCAAGTTTTTTCAAAATGCTGAAGATAAACCAAACATTTATAACAGTACTAATAACTTTTATTCAATAATCGGAATCTTTATACTAACAATAGATTTGGTCTCATTTTGATTTCTCCTGTTCCATACCCTCCTTTATCAACTCTGGAGAATTAATTAAAAAATCTGAATTCATGATGAAAAGTAGCAGCCCATCTGTCAATGCTAGTAGAAGGAGCACATTACTTTTAGACTTTTTTCAGAGCCTTATTTCCAGAATATTTTACTGTTATACCTAGCTAGTCTTTTGGGGAGAGGTTCCACTTGTAAATATTTTTATTTTATTTTATGAAGTGTGAAAATTCTTTTTGTTGGGACCATTTGTCAAAATCAATACAAGAGAAATGCTAAACATTATTGCTGCCTTACTTCCTGAGGAAATGGACAAATGGAGAAGAAAGTCCTCTAACCAAAAAGCTTAAAAGGAAAATCCAAGAGATGTGATGTCCACAGAGGGCATCAAAATGGCAGGACAGAAACTAGAATTCAGAGTATGATTAGACCTCCTCTTAATTCTTAACATAACTTCTTCAGAATGAACTTAACTCTTGTACTTCAAACGACCTATCCATTTCCCACCTGGTCTCATCTTTTGACAGTGACATCAGCTGTTGTCCCACCATAGTGAGGACCAAACTTCCAAGTATGATCCCAGAAATTTGAAAGTTAAACTTTAACCTAGTCATAGTAGTTCCTCAAGGTAAGTTATTTTACCAAAGCTGAACCAGCTGGGGATTTTCCAAAACCTAATAGGCACGATGCAGGGAAAAACAGTCTTTCTCATTCATGGGTTATACATCCATACATTAAACCAACCACAGACTGAAGATACGGTTGAAAATAAATTGTATCTGGACTGAACATGTAAAGTTTTCCTCTTGGTCATTAGTCCCTAAATAATGTCATATAGTATCTCTTAACACATTAATTCCATTGTTTCATTTATTATAAATAATATAGAGAAAATAAATAAGGAGATGAGTTATATTGCAAATAGTATGCCATTTTCTATAAAAATCTTGAGGATCTGGAGCTCTTGGTATCACACAAAGAATCCTAGTACTAATTCTTGAATGATTTTAAGAGGTAACTGCATAGTGGTAACAGTTACATATTCCAAAGCATACTTCATTTTATAGGTTAAATGATTAACTTATGATATGAAAATTACATGACAATTAAAATATGTTGCAAAACTATGCTTTACAAATATGAGTTAAGTAGTAAACTCAATAAAACACATAACTCATTGACTACAGTACATATGAAAGCATATTATAATACTGTATTATTTATTATATCATAAATGTCTTGGGGATAAACTACTATTTCAGTGATTAAACATACCTATTACTGACTTGATAATTAAATATGTAATGTTCTTGGATCAAACATCATTAAATAAGGATATATTTATTTCCATACAAAGCACTGGTACATAAAGACCACAATTAAAATTATTTTAATAGTTGACATCCTATTCTCAAATATGAATGAGATCAACTTATGCATAACTTGTCAGTTTTCATGTTGTAAAAGTTTCCATAAGAAACAGAGTAAAATAAATTCAAATGCTCATATGATATCAAGAAATAGGTAGAAAGTAGTTGGAAAGAAAAAAATTCAAATCTAAAGGAAAGCAGGTATAGCTTATTTCTTCCCCTTGTGGGTTGTAGTTTTCTTGTACAATTGAAAATTTTCAAACCAAATCATGAAAAATAGTAGATTTCTTTGCACTAAACATAATTATTCCTACACAGGAAAGGCAGAGTTTTCAAAATTGGCCAATGACAGATTTGATCTGACACTGTGCAATGTTTTAAAAATGAAAAAGAATGTGTCTAGAAAGTTCCAATAAGTTAGTAATTATTTTAATTACTTACTTTACAATTAACATTTAACAATCATTAAGTACAAGAAGAAACTATAAATTAACTTTAAAATTATAAACTACAAAAAACAAGAAAGAGTTGCAAATAACAGGACTGATAGATCTATACTCAGTAGGAATAGAAATAGTTATGGAAAACTATTGCATGCTCCTCAAATTAACCAAATTTTAAAAGCTTAAACATTCCACATTACAAAGAACATGAAGGAAGATTCTCACATACATGGCAAGTGGGATTATAAGATAATACTCTAATTTTACTTAATGACATCTACTATGCCTGTAACTGATAACCTAGGCAATAAACCCATGCAAAAACATTTCATCTTTGAGAAAATTTGACACATTCCATAGACAGTATACCTGTCCATTAAAAGGATATTGAGAAAGCAAGATATTGTGGATTTATGTTCATAATATTACACAGAAGTTAGAAACACTAAAGTAGATGTAAATAGAACAAACAAAGAAATACTGTTTTCAGGGACTGTAAGTTTATAAATGACAAAATAAAAGCGTTATGGTAAATATTCAAATGAGTTAAAAAGGTATGTAAAACATTCTAATTCTAAAAGCGTCTATTCATACATACCTATTAACACATTAAGGTCAGTATATGATACACAAACATATGGTATATGAGAATATTTTAGGTAAATGGAGGGAAAAACAATAACCATCCACTGAGGAAGCTCTTGATGTGAACCATCATGGAAAAAATATGTTGAAGATCACAAGAAAAGTTACCATAAATTTCTACAGAAAAGATGCAAGAGTGAGTAGAGGAATGAAGGGAAGGACAGAAAAAGAGGAAGTGTCTAGAGTGTGTTGTTACCTATATTTATTTCCAGGTCTTTAGTATCTGTCTTAGCTACTTTTTTCTTTTTGCTGAGACAAAATGCCCTACACCTAAAGTTAAAGTGAAAAGGGTTTATTTAGCTCACAGTTTGTAGTGGTTTCAGTCCATGATTAGCTGGCTCCAAGGCAGAATGGCACATGGCAGAGTGGCAACAGAGAGGAGAAGCAGTTCTTGGCACCCACACAGTAGCAAAAGCAATAAGGGAATCTTAACAGTATCTTTCTGCCCCTTTTATTTTATCCAGACTACCAGGACTAGGGCAGTGCCAAACTAGTCAGTGTACTGGGTTAGTAATCATACACCCTTAATCCCAACATTACACACTCTAGATTCAGCCACCTATGATCACTTGAGGCTTTGTGTGGACATCTAGAACCAAACCATAACATTCTGCCCCTGTTCCCCCAAAGACTCATGTGCATCCCTTTGTGTGAAAGGGATTCAGCTTATCTCTAAGAGTTTCCTAACAATTTCAACATTAATAAAAAGTCCAAGTCCCAAGTCTCCTCTGAGATTTAAGGCAAACTCTTAGCTGTGAGCCCCTGTACAAATGAAAAGAAAGTTAAACACTTCCTACTTACAATGACACAAGATAAACTCTACCATTCCAAAAGGTACAAAGAGGGAGATACAAAAGAATGAGACCAGGACAAGTCCAAAATCCACCAGGGCAAATATTAAGTCCTATATTTCCATGTGCAATATCTGAGGCAGTCTGTGGCAAATTGTGAACTTCAAAGGGTTTGGGTGGCTCTGACCTTACAGCACTGCAAATGGTTGCAGCTCCTGGAGATTCTCTGTTGGGGTGGTTCTGCTCACTCCTTGAAGCTTTCCTCAGATTGTTGTGGCAAATCGGGAGTCGATCTTTCAGAGACCAGGAGAGTTGGGTAAAATAAAAAAGTTTATTGCCACGCAATGGCCGGCATCAGGAAATGAGTCCTTACAGGCTGACCACGAATTAAGACAGTTTCTCCTTTATATACCTTGCTCAGAGCCTAGGGTAGCTTACAATGTGTAAAGGATGTGATAAAGCAACATTCGATGATTTTTCATAGTTTCTAATTTGGGGGATTAGATAAACAAATTTCAAGGCTAGCTTCTAATCTCTCCAGGAACAGGCTGCCCCACAAGAGGGGGAGGGCCACCCAAAGTTTCCAAGCAGGGACAAGTTTCAAACAAGTTTCAAAAAGGGTTTTAGCACAGAGTTCATTATAAAAAAATTTACAATGATTATCCATTTCACGTTATGTTTGGCAGCTCTTCCTACCTCAAGATGATCCGTTCTCTCGGCTTCTTCAAGCTTCTGAGGTCTCCACTGTACCTTTGCCTTCATACTCACAGCTTCACACCCTGCCCTGGGGGTACTCTCCTTGGCCTCCCTTGCTTCCTTCTGAAATCTGGGTAGAAGCCTTCCTCACCCTACAACTCTTAAATTCTACATGTGCCTGAAACCAGCACCACGTGGACGATGCCAAGTTCTGATGCCAGATGGAGCTAGTCCTCCTTGTTTCTTGGCTGTAGGGGCTGAGTGCCTGGATGACTGAGCACTCTGAACCCAGTCCTGAGAAAGAAATTCTCTGTGCTGCCACCACTCTGGAACATGGTTCTCTGGGGCTTTCTCTCAAAGCAAAGTCTTTCATTTTTGCAATTTTGAGTCTGTAAAGGGTGGAGTTCTGTTGCTTCTTGTGATACCCTCAGGCCATCTTTTCTAGTCTCTTCTTCCTTCTCTGCAATCAAGGTCTCCTCTGCTCTACCTTAGCAGGCAGCAACTTTCCTGGAGTTTCCTTTCTGGCCAAACTCAGACATTTTAAATCATTCTCCTGGGTCCTTTGCTTTTGATTCTCAACATAAATCTGGCTAAAAACCCTCAACATTAACTGCCTCAACATTAGACTAGTTTGACATTTCTTCTGCAAGATTAACTAGTCCACCGCCCTTAGTATCAGTTTCAGGCAAAGTCTCTTAGCACCAGAAAAATGCCAACAAGGTTTCTGCCAAGACATAACACACATGTTCTGGAGTCCAGCAGCCAATGCATTCCTTCTTCCTAGCAGAAACCTCCTGAGGCTGGTCTTTCCTGGCTTTCTGTCTTCTGAGCTTTAACTAGAATCTCTCATACAGTACAGCCCAAGGCATTCCAGCTCTGCTTTTTCAGCTGGCATCTCTTTCCACAAGCCTTTCCCAAAGGCTCCTGAACCACAAGATCAGGTATAGTCATAGCAACAACCTCACTACTCTGGTACTAAATTCTGTCTTGGTTAATTTCTCTCATTGCTGAGACAAAATACCCAACATCCAAAGTTAAAGGGGAAAGGGTTTATTTAGTTCAGTTTGTGAAGGGTTGAGCCCATAATCAGCTGGTTGCAAGGCAGAGTGGCAATGCAGAAGAGAAACAGTTCTTGGCTCCCACACAATAGCAAAAGCAGTAAGGAAATCTTAACAGCATCTTTCTGCCTCTTTTATCTTATTCTGACTACCAGGATTAGGGCAGTGCCAAACCAATCAGTGTAGTAATAACACACTCCAAATCCTAGCATCACACACTCTACATTTAGCCACCTATGACCACATGATGCTTTGGGAGGACATCTAGACTCAAATCATAACAGTATCTTTCCACAGGTTTTTCAGATCATTCTGATTCTATCAAAAGCCTTTTAAACAGATACTTTACAATCTGCAACTCCTTAATCTCCTAAATCCTTTAAAGATCCAAATGTGCATAAAAGCTTCTTAACTTTTAATTTGAGAAAAATATTTCAGCTACATAAGGAATGTATATAATCCTTAGTGGAATGTTTCTTGTGTGTGGTTCTCCTTCCTCTGCCTCACAGAGTTCTGGGATTGTAACCCTCAGCCACTGCCCCCAGCAATGCAGTCTCTCTTAAGTGTGGTTCATACTGTCAATTTGCTCAAAACCACCTTGATCTAATTTAGTAAATTCCACTATCACTTTTCTCCTTAAAGTGATAAGAAAAATAAATTGCCAACATAATTAAGAAAATAGAAGTTTCCACCTTACTATTTGTAATCTGAATTGTTCATTTTGGAATTTGGAAGGATTCTCATTAAACTTATCTTCATAAAGTCCTTTATGCCTTGAGAAATATACAAAATAAAAGTAGAGACTGCAGTAATCAAATACATCCATAGATGAATAAATGAATGATTAAAATACTAATAAAAATAAAACTAGCATAACTATCAGTTATAACTAAAATTAGAGATTAAATAAGCTTCTTTATTTAGTTGTAGATGTATGTATAAGTAACCAGACTTAAAAAATTAAGTATATTGGGTAGAAGTTAGAAGTACTTTGATAAATACTGTATGAGATTTCCCTTTTTCCATTACTTTCTAAGATGTTTATAGTTGAAAAGAGGTAGATTTAGAAATTTAAAATATTCTCATAAGTCAAGAATATTTGAAGATTTTGATAAATTTTGAGATTTACTTTGGAGAAAGGAGGCATTTTTATACACTGATGTACATGTAGGTTTCTCCATCTGCTCCAGCTGTATTTATGTTGTCCTTATATTTTACAGTTTTTACTATTTGTTATTAGATTTATTGCCATGCATTTGATAGATTGTACTGAGGTAGTGAATGGAATTCACTTTTTTTTTTTTACATTTTCAGTCTAAATGATGTGCATGTTATCTGTTCCTGGAAATGTTAGATTACACTGGAACTGCTCAAGCGGTAGATTTTTACTGTCTAATTTAGGGGTCTATTGGTAAATATAGCGGTCTCTTCTCATTTTTATATAATCTTAATCAATTTGGGTATATGTTGTTTTTCTAGATCATTTAGCTCTACAGATTTTAAATTAGACATAGACATTATATGTCTTTATTAGATTCTATGTACTTTTTGTCGGATTCTTGGCTTTTAGGTACCTGGAGACTGATAGGAATTATTACATTAATGTCTGATAAAGGAATTTCTCAGTTGAGGGTGCTTTATTGGCCTTCACTGACAGAATTCCTCTCTAATGACCCAAGAACATCATCTGTTGGCACTCTTATGGGGTTGATACTTATGTGCCCTGGCAGTGGCTGGCTGTGAAACCAGCTGGCACCCACCAGGACATGACTAATGTCACTTCCAGTGGCCTGGCAATCTGATTTTGCCTTTTTCTGCTGTCACTCCTGACAATTTAAGTTCCGCCTGACAATTTAAGTGAGTTTACTAGGTGGGCATCTGACACCTAATAATAGAATGACAGCAATACCAATATTTTATCACCTGCCAGTTTCTTGAACGAAAGTTAGAAAGCCTTTTCAAAACATGCATTTCTGAGCTCTGTATCTTGAATTTAAAAAATAGAGAAATCTAAAATTTACCAAATTGTTAGAATAAGAAGTCAGTCATCTTCTAGAAGAGATTTTCTGGGGTCTTCAATAGAGATGTTGGTTAAGTTCTTTATAATCAGTAGAAATAGACACATTTGACCTGGTGGAGTCCCATGGCAGCTGAATGACACACCAAGAGTTCTTATAGAGAACTGAGAATGACAATTCCACTCTGGAAATTGGTCTGTGAGCAGATATTACTGCTCTTGACTATTAGAGGATGGATATCATCAGGTTAATTTGTAGCAGCTCCTCTTTCTATCCAGTGCATAATTTTGCCCAGACCAGAAAAACTTTGAAATAAATAATACCATCATTTGAATTAGAAGAATAACAAAAGAATACTTGCAATACATACCACTTTTGTGTGATCAACATTTATCAGTGCGACTGATTCATAAACTCATAATTAGCTTTTCAAAGAACTTGAGTCCCATACATATCTTTAGAGTTTAATCCTGTGGTGGTATATCATTATAATTGTCATTTTCCTGCACCCTTAAAGGGAATTTCAGGTTGGATAATTGAGGTTTATCTAGTCCAATCAGTTAACATTATAAGGAAATCCTCCAGACCAGGTATAAGGAAAATATTTGAGTAAAGTTTGCTTCTTTTCACTTATCAGCAAAACCAGTTTGTGACTAGTTTAATCTTAGTTCAAAGAAGCAAGTAAAGATTCCAGAATTTATTTTTGTTTTATACTTAGGGATGTGGCCACAGCTCCAACTCCTTCTCCCATTACACGCTTATTTTTTGTAGACTGTCTGAAAATTTTGGGCAACCTGCTACCATTGTAATATTTATGTTATCATAATAAATATCTTCTACACTAAACTTCCTTTAAAGTCTTCATAACATTTTTTTCATTTTTATATAGTTTATTTGTTTTGCACTTTTTTTTTTTTTTTTTGGCTGTACCAGGGATCAAACCCAGAACCTTGCACTTGCGAGGCAGGCACAGTGCCACTGAGCTAAATTCCCAGGGCTGTACTTGGTTTAATAATCATCATTTACTTGTTTTTCTTTTTTTGGCATTATTTGTTCCCATAAATTTCAACTTTCATTTATATCAATTCCATTTAATTTTGTATATTATATATTTCATCTTGTAAATATAAAATATTTTGATAGCATAAAATTATTTTTTATACATAAGGCTAAAAATCACTTTTGCTTCCTTAAATGATATTTCCAAAAAATAGAAATATTTTTAATATTTTGTATTTATAATATATATGTGTGTAAATACATGTGTATGTATAGATATCTATACATAATATCTATACATAATTGTATGGTCTACCGTGCAATAATACCTAATAATTTATAGTGCATTTGTATTTTGATATTATTGTTTATTAAAATTGTATTATAGTTCAGTCAATAATTTAATGTGGGTCCATACAAATAAACCTCTTTAATTTGCTTGCACGCATGCATATTTTTATTGTTTACATTGTTTAAATTATTTCTCAATTTCAAAGGCTTTCTATAAATATTTTTTAATTTAATGGAATGTCGAATAAGGTGGCCAATGGTACATGTGTGCTTTTTAAAGTACAATATATTTTCTTTAAAAATAAAATTAAGAAGTCAGTTTTTTCAGACATCTTTCAAATGACCAATAACTGCATTTTGCCAGTGGCTAGTATATGGGACTGTAAACATACTGAATATTTCTATCAATATTAAAAGATCTATTTCCAGTATTGATTAAATATTTCAGTGAGTTTTATTATTGGAGTGATTTTGATACCTAGGTCTCTGTATTTGTTAGCACATTTTAAATTTGCTTGCATCCAAGTCAATGATTTTAGAATTTGATGACCACACTGACAATGAATTAAAATTATCTAATTTTATACATTTTCATCAAAACTGAATTTTCAATTTTTACAATAATAAAAATATTATCTTTATATTACAATTTAAGCTCTGTTTATCAGTGAGTTAATTAACTAATTTTTATTAAAATTTACATTTTTGATTCATTAAATTTCTTAAATTATCCCTATTATGTTTTCTATTCAATATACATTTCATGCTCAGAGACTAACAAATTACCATGCATACGCTTATTGTATCCATTCTATTCACCTGTACCTGCATTTTTATCTAGAATCAGAAGTAAATCAATAACCCATGTTATATGTTCTCTATATTCAATCCCAAGGTAGGAAAATCCTTCCAGCATGTCTTAATATAAAGAGAGAAGGAATTGACCTTGAATTCCACTTCCAGTCAACTGGCACAGTTTCCAGATTCTATTTTCAAATCTGTGACAGAAGGGAAGGTTGATGTGCACAGCTCCCAGTCCAATTCCCCATTTCTGGCAGTTCTTCATCTTCTGGCTCTGCTCTACTTTGATTAAGTGTTTTTCTGAACATTGTTTTCAGGTTTTCTGGTTTTGAGCCAAAAAGCAGAGCCAATGTTGTACACTGAGGATTGCACTTGTCAGCCAGTTTTGCTCCCAGGTTATGTTTTCTTTCCCCTTACTTACACCAAGATACCCACAGGAGATGCCACACTCTTCATAACCCACTCTGTCCTCATCCATGTTTCCCATGTTCTTCTGGTAATTAGCAGTGATTTGAAATCTCTACTTCAGAAAATGTCTCCAAAACTGTGTTTTAGGTATGATCTCATTATTCATTGTAGCTTCTGTGTCTTGGAGTTAATTGATCAATTCTGGTCTAACTATAGAGCATTTTTAAAAGAAGACTAACATGAGCTCTAGGAAGATGGAAAATGCATTCTAGGATGTCAGGATTTATTCTTACATTTTTCCACTTTTCCTCCAACCTAAATCTACCTAATATTAATGTCAATTCCTACAAGATGCCACTTTTGAATTATCTATCAGAATTACTCTTAAATGTTGCTAAATATTTCACCTACTGTCAGTATTAAATGAATGTTGTAAAGGTTGCCACTTGGGGCCTAAAAGCCAGCCATTTTTGAATTAGAAATTTCTGATCATTAATGTTAAAAAATAATACCATTAATGTAAAGAGTGGTACTGATGAAATTAGCATTAAATCTGACCTGATGTATGAGGCAGTGATTACTTTTAAATGAATTGATATGTTAAAATTTCTCTATAATTTAATAATTTGAAACATGGCATTAAAATCTGTAAATTTCAAATAGTCATCTGAAATGAAATAATATTAGGGAATTATTAGTGAAAAAAAGCAAGTCTCTAAGGGGCAAACTTTTTAAAAAAGTTAAATTGAGACATACACATATTCTATTGGTATTATTTAAATATTTTAAAATAAGATTTTCTAAATATAATACCTCACATTATTATATCTGCATATTCATTTATGTTGCCAAATTATTCACAAGCTGAATTTTCTCAGACTCACAGTATAATTCTGTAATAGCCACTGTATGCCTGGGTATCACACATGAAGTAGTAAACACAGTCAAGCAGTTTACTGCCCTGTAGAAGATATCTTTGAAAATTTCATTGTATATCATGACATTCTCTTTTTAACTCAATCATATTCTCAATATTCTTGTAAATCTAAACCTGCTGAACATAAATTTTACTAAAAAGTAATGTAAACACTCTCATCAAAGAATCTTTTAATAAAATACTTTCTCTAAATGATGTGGAAAATGCATTACTTGAGTATTGATTCAATTTAGATTTGAGAAAATATTTCTGTTACACTTCTGCATTTCTTGCCATACTATATTAAACATTCTTCTCTAAATTGGCTCTGATGTAGAGGGGATACCTGATGTAAGATGAAAAAGAGTTGTAACGACACCATAGTTGTTTCTTAGGAAAACACATTCTTAAAATCTTTGAACTGACGATTAAGTCATACACACAACATAAACTGAATTTTTGAGCAAATTCAGCAAACTTTTGTTCTTTACTGTAAGTATTTAGAAAAAGGAACACTGCAAAATATTGGCCAAAAGTTTAATAAGGGAAAACTTAAAATGTATGGCAATTAAAGAATAAAAAGAAAGACTCAAAATGAAAGATAAAGGAAGCTCCTTTTCAAATGTATTCACTTCTTCTGCTTCTGCGTTCCTTAGATCCTATGCTAGTTTCAATTAATACTTTATTCCTGTTGGGAAATTTTAACCTATTATCTCAACCAATGCAGACTTCAGCTGTCCTACATTTAAATTAGTTGCTATCTATAAGAATCTATTGATTTAATCATAATAAGTATAGTTAATTACAAATATCTTGTTTCACCTGATTTCTGCAAGGTAACTTGCTTTTAGGTATCTCTTAAATTTTTATTTACTTTTATTTGATCAGTGTATATTTTCATACAGAAAAATTGGTTTATTGTGACATTTCCACTTATGTATATAACGTAATTGGTCACACTGTTCCTTATTTTGCTTCTTTATTCTCTTTCCTAATAACTGTTTAAAAGTGTTTTACATAATCATCATCCATACAATATTGTAGAAATTAGTATGTACATAATGGGGCTTATTTTTTATTAATATACATCAATCTTTTTCAATCTAATATTTGCATATTAGTTCTCAATTTTCTAAAATAGATTTAAATGGATTTGGTATTATTTCACTATTGATAACTGCCAGCCCACCGCTCTTTAAGGAATCAAGCTCTCCCAACATACTCTGCTGGGCTGTATTTCTCATTTGATTCTTCTTTTTGAATTAATTCAATTCATTTGTTCATTTTCTTACTTTTTTCTTGAAGAGCAGGTGGTAATTTTAATAATTCCAACACATTTTTCTGATATTACATTGGAAATGTAGCTAAATAAGGAGCTACCATTTCCTGATTATCACCACCTAAGTTTCACTTTGACTCCAGGCTGGCACTACATTAAAATGAATTATTTTTTCAAGGATTTAACTATTATTCTGATTAATTGATTACCTTGAATGGACCAAACTTGGCAGGAAATATGTTCTAAGTGCTATATTTTAGACATGTAAGAGTCCTTATAACAATGTTAGGAAATCTAAGTATAATGTCCAAAATGGATATTTCATTAAGTCATTAGAACTATTTTCTCTATAAAATGGTATTTTCTGTTATTCTACGTATTTTGGGAGATTTTGATTGTGACACCTGGGTAGTTAAAATTGGTGTTGAGGAAAAGAAAAACCCCATTTGGAGAGGAAGGTTCAATCTGGTTCAAAGAGTCCTTCTTTATCTGTTATTTGAAGTCAGTGAGTCCAAGTCATGAAGTATAAAACAGGCATGCACCCTGAGTGAGTATGGGGCAGGTGTAGCAGCAATGTGTTGTAACTCAAGAAAATCATATAAAAGTACACAATGGTCCCTAAATTTAAATAATATACAGGTCAGAGCAAGTTTTCCTAACTCTCCAATGTAAATAATTAAAATGGATTATAATCACTATCCTAATATATCATTCATGTCCTCTCTAATGTTCTCACTTTCATCTTCCTTGCTTTCTCTTCCTTAAGAATTCATTAGAATATTATTAGCCTTTGTAACAAACTTTTTCTCTTTTTATTGAATTAAGCTATGATAAAATAGATATCTGGGGTCAACATTAGATCAAAAAATGAAACAGTTGTAGGCTTACTTAAATGAAGGAAAAGGATAATAAAACATCATTGTGCAATATATGGCATATATGATCATTTTTGTGTTAACACACTGACATTTCAGGGTTAATATCATAGAAAAACTTGAGCAAAATAGGGATATATAACAGGCAACAGAGAGATAGATTTTTCCCAAATGGGAGTGGGATAAAAAAATGGAGAAAGGGGAAGGGCTGAACGAAGGGGATGAAAACAGTCAAGATGTTTTACATGTATCAATTCCCTGCAAGGGATGTAATGATTATGTGCTGAAAATATTTACTATTAACAAATAAAAATCTAGATTACATGGACTAATGTGTAATGTCATTCATTTGAATTAATATATATGAAGATCAAAACTTCACTGCAACTATATTCAAAGATATCTACTTTTGATAACATCATTATAATTTGAATACTTTTGACTTATTCACCTTTTTAGTTGACTACAACTAAATGCAGGGAAAATTATTTATGACGAAACAAAATACTTTATTTGTGTTCCCAGAAACTGCTAAAAACGTTGCTACAAAAATCAAAACATTTGGAATAGCCTGCTTAGTACTCTGATTAAAACAAAGTTAAAACAAAGTTGAAACAACAATTGAAAATAAAAAAAGCCACAAGGCTGACTTTCCATCTACATATAGAAACCCTTAGAGAAAATGAAATTCTGTTTTCCAAACTCCTTTCATTCTCCTGGTATTCAGGAACAAAAAAATAAATATTAGGATATAACAATCATGTAGCAGGTGGAAGATATAACCAGGTCATGTTGGTTCTTTGGTGAAAAGAAAAGCTGTAAATAGACCTGCACCCACTCTATAAATATGGAGGACAGTTACAACAATTGCCTACCTGGAATTCCGAGGAGGATTGAACAAAACAAAGTTTCTCAAGCAATTGGAAGGCATGATGTCTATCACTTGAATTTGCAGCCCAATTTCATGCCCATCAAGCAGTGTCTCCAAAATCACAGAAAAATGTAGCTTAAGAAGACCCTAGAGGACGACTTTCGAATGTTTGAAGACAATGATGTTTGACTTTGTCTCCTGCCCCCGCCCAATACAACCTCCAAACTATTGAAAAATATTAATAAAAACAAATGTAATTACACAAAGTGATGCCTTAAGTTTTAAGAAAGTTAACCTACATTCTAAGTAATTAGAAGCAAACAAACAAACAGTCCCTAGCAGGCAGTCCCTGCTTCCCCTTCCTTGCTTCGGGGGGCTGTGAGGAGCAGGGACAAGGAGAAAAGTGAATGAGGAACAAGAGAACAGCTAGTGCCTCCCTACATTTGATCCAAATCTAGTGCCAGAGAGAGTATAAAATCAATCAGAAAAATGACAATGTAGAACGGTATCAGGTAAAAAAAAAAGAGAGAGAGAACAGGTAATCATATATACTTCTCACATGGATTAAAAATGATAAAGCAGGCAAAAACTTTAAAGCACAGCCATCACTTTATGTCTTTCTCCAACTTCAGAATTTGCTTCCTAAACTGCATCTTATTCTTTAAAGGGCAACTCATGCTCAAGACTTATTTGAAATCCGTCCGTGGGACTCAATGTCCTGAGACTGCTTTATTGCTTTGCATAATTGTATACCTACAAAACAAATCTGCCTGCTTACATTTTGGATTATTTAATCATCTTCATTTTTAATTAATTTACAGTCAGGATTGTATAAAAATTTCATTATAAAGAGAATAGTTCAACTGATAGAGATCTATATATAGTAAATTATACTTTTCATTGTATAAAGAGATTTCATTTTACAAAGAAAACTGTCTATAGGTAATATTGCTTTTATTAGGGATAATTCAATTGATAGGAACTTATTTATGTTCATTTAAAAGGAGAATTTTGTTTTATGACATTTAATGCTTTTAAATTTTAATTTAACATACAATAATCCAATTGGAAGGTGCTCAGTAAAATGGAGTAAATTCTTCTGAGTGAATGTATTACCCAGGGGGTAAACCACTACTATTAAATGCATTTTTCCATTTTCCAACTAGATTCGAACATGAGATATTTCTTTATATAAGCAATAAAAACAACTTGCATGAACTCATTGTCTTATATGTCTAATTTATTAACCATTCCTTGAAACTGAGTGGGCTTAACAATATGTAAATTTGAAGTACTTCTATGAGACTTCTATTATTTTTAAAAGAGGAATACAATTGCCAACATATGGAAAAGTCATGCTAATTAGAAAAATACTAAAGTGCAAGACTTATTCAACAAATCAATATTTAATTAGTAATGTGTCAAACTGCGGATCCATGTTACTAAAGTATATGTTGCTAAAATGAAATGTCTATTGTTTCTGTAGCTGTGAAGAGTAGGACACAAAGACCTAAGAAAAAAAGAAATTACACATCCAGATGACATGGGGATACAGCCAAGCCACTCTTTTACTGTAACCTCAATGAGGGAAACGTGTCATCAGGTTTCTCAAAAAAACATGGTAGCTTTTGTCATTTCTATAATTACCTTGTGCATATAATTAAAAGGATTTAACAGTGATGAAGTCAGACTAGACTTTTTCTGACTTATTTAAATTCATATTTTTCTTAAATAAGAATAAAAATTCATAAGGCATTTTAGTTTTTCTGTTGTTTATGTGCTTTCACACATTTATATGGTTGCTGTACATAATGAAACTGTTACTTTTCTTCCTCTTTAAAAAGTAATCAGCATTAGTGTTAGATGAATTTCCCAGCATGGAGCAAGTTCAATATAAAAAGCAACAACTAAAAAATGAAAAAAATATTCTTAGGTTTGGAACTCCATGAAGAATTTGTTTTAGTTACTTTCTTATTGTGAGATACAATACCTGACATGCACAACTTAAAGGAGGAAAGATTTATTTTTTCTCACAGGGTCAGTCCATGGTCTGTGGACTCCAAAGTAGGGCAGTATGAAGACAGGCATGGCAGAGGAGAAACAGCTCTTGGCATGGCAGCAGAAAGCAGAGAGGGATCAAGCGAGGAGGGAGGGAGGTAGACCCACCCAGGCTGTATCTCCTGTCTCCTCACCTCCCAAATCAGATTTAGCCTCCACTCATCAGTTGATGAATCCACTGTCAAATACCACACACCTATGTTTCAATCAGCTCCTTAAAGCCCCACCTATGAGCACATGAGTGTGTCTGGATGTAATCTAAAACAGAACTGATGATTGGATATATACACTTTGGTAGTCTTATTTTAAATTTTGTCTTGTGAAAAATATCTTTTCAGAAGTATTTAAGGTAATATATGCATCAAAAATATATTTTTATTCTAATTAAATATACCAAATAAAACCCCACTAATATATATTTATCAGACACTGGTGTTTTATATGATAGTTTATTCTTGCACATAACCTGTTCCACAAATTGTGAAACATTTTACATGATGAAAGACTGTATAAATTTTTTAAAAATGAAAATGTAGTGTATAAACAGGAATAAAATGTTGAGGTATGAGAATTTGAATTTGTGGTAACTATGTTTTATTTGAGATATGGAGATATAAAAATAACTGGTGACCAGAATATTATTTTGATTGAAGTTGACATAAAGTGTTCTAATGTTTGAGAGACAAAACTTATGCATGTAATATGAACACATGTAACAGATGCATACTATACCAGAAAGAGGATCATACTCAATCTAGTGCTAAGGAAAAGTTGGATATAGAAATGCAAGGAGTATTTTGTGGCATGACAGTACACAAATTAAAATATTTTGTATAAGAAATGATTATTTTGATGATCATTAAGTATAATGTGTTAAAAATTTAATAACTGAAAGATGCTAAATAATACAGTAATTAAATTGAAAGAAGGTACAGAAAGAACTTAGTATGGCTAGAAGGGGAAGAGAGATTTTGTCTGAAAAAGTAAAATGAGTGTGATTTTGAAGCTACCTTAAAAGTTATAAATTTGTTTTATACTAGTTATATTTCACATTTAAGAAACAAGTGCTTGTTTAATTCTTTAAGCTACTTCAGTCTTATCTTTCTACAAATACTTAAAAGCAAGTTCATATTATTATAAGCATTGCATATTTCAAGAGAAGAGCATCAAAGCCCATGGTGTTAAAGAACAAAGACAGGAAAGTCCAAGATAGGACAACTAAGTTTAGAAGTTAAAATGGAGAGCTCTGGGATCAGACTATTCTGTTTTTTGAACTCCATCATTTTTAAAAAGCATTCTTTATCTATCTATGTATCAAACACAGGAAATAATCGCTTTTCTTTCTAAACATTTTTATTGCTGTTACATTTTTTGATTTATTTGTGATATTGAAGTAGAGTAGAAGAAACAAAGATAGAAAGGAGGCAGGAATATCATAATTGTACAAAAATTGTGCACTTAAGAAGGCTACAACTTTTGGTTCACAGTAAAGGTTGCTAAGGCTATTCATTTTGCAATCCTAGGATAATTCTATTTTTTTTCCTCTCAGATCCATCATACTAAAAATTCTTGAAGGTTACCGTAAGTCCATAAATTACCTTAGCTGACAAAGGGCAGAAACCTAATCTTAAGGTAAAAAGAAAGATTGAGAGAATTCAAAGAATGTTTAGATCACAGATCTTAAACATTTTTCTTAATATTGAACTCATACTTTTCATGTATAAAATGGACCGTTTTCCTTCTGGGTGTTGCGCCATCCATTTTTCCCCCTAAGTTAAGACCAAGGGAGAACTTCCTATAGATTTATACGTTCAATAGGTTTCCAACCCCTCAAAAGAAAAATAAATTTTCCCAATTTCAGAAAATACTGTCTTGTCTCTCTGAACACACACACTTCACACTTGAGCGTGTACTTTTCTGTCCTAAGCATATCCCTCCCTGCCTCTTACTGACTAGTCCTGAAAATTATATTTCTACAATGAGAGTCAAGAACTTCTTCTGCAGGTAGAGTGGGTTTAGGCTCCCATCCCCACTTTGGGGACCTCCTAGAACACTGTCTGGTGAAAAGATTTACAAAAATTCCTATGAACTAAAAAGTATGTGATAAATATTCATATTTTATTTTTATTTTTTTATTTTCATAAGGTTTGAATAAATAGAAGAATATGGTGTAGGAACAGAAAAGGGTGATTGATACCTTTCAACCTCATCATAAACCTGACAAAAAAAGAGATTGTTTGAAAAAATGATAGACTGATTTATTCATAGTTTTTTGTTAGGTGGCAGCTTTCAAAGGTTCAAAATCCCCAGGAAAACTGTTGGTTTTGATGTTAGAATTTGATAATGAATGATCAGCTATGTAGAAACATGATTGTACAAAGTTAGTATGATCTGATAAAATGGACTAAAGTGGGAGAAGTCTGTCATTGCTGCTCAACTTTTAAAACTTTTATTAGTACACATTTCCAGTATATAATAATCACATTCACTGTGGGGAATTGACACATATATAGAACACATTTCAATTGTTTCTTCCACTTTTCCTCACCCCTTTTATATTTCTAGCATCAGATTCATTTATTTACCTTATAAGACCTTATAAAGTTAATTATACATACAGATAGAAAAATAGACAAATAGGACAAAGAACATATAAAACAGATAAGATTATAGGTGCTAATAATAATAAGTCAAGGTACACTTTTAGATGTACTGTTTATGCTGCATTGCAATACTTTTTCTTTTTCTCTTTGTTCCTATTATGTCTTTTATTTCATGCTTGATATCTTTTTTTCATATAAGAGAAACCATGAAATATTTTAGCTCCTATGTCTGAGTTATTTCACTTAAACTAATGGTCACAAAGCCCATGCATTTTCCTATAAATGACTCAAATTTATCCCTCTTTATGGCAGACCAGTACTCCATTGTATATAAATACTACATTTTATTTACACTTTCATCTGTTGATAGTCATATAGGCTACTTCCAAGATTTAGTTATTATGAGTGCTGCTATAAACGTGGGTATGCAATATTCACTGTAGTATGTTTTTAAATATTTTGACAGAGAAGAGTGGCTGAGTCCAATGGAACTTATAGTTTCAGTTTTTTGAGGAATCTCCATACTGATTTTCATAGTAGCTGTATCAGTTTACAGCCTTGCCAACAATCCAAAAGGTTTCTTTTCTCCCCATAGCCTCAGAATTTGTTACTGGTTGATTTTGATGGTAGCCACTCTTTTTCTTGGTTCCTTTGTGCAGCATCCTTTCCACCCACACAAGGGCAGGATCTTTTTGGAATGGAATTCTTAGGATCTATTATCACACAAGATAGGTCAGAGAATTTCTTTATGCCCAGCTTTTACATGTAAAGGGAGGACGATTAGAGTGATATTTTTAGGTTGTATAGCTGGGTTTACTGAAAAGGGGCTCTGTTTTCTTGTACCTTCAGGATGAAGAATTCTAGTTTCTGTGGTTTGCCTTGGAGGAAAATGAAGGGCAAGACAAAGAACAAGAGAAAGAGAAATTTTGCTTCTGAGACATTTTCTTTGGGGTATCATTTTCTCAGCAACAACAAAGGATTAATGTATTTCCACATCATAACTCCATAAAATTGATTAACATAAGGCTTTTCCATAAAATGATTGTGTTTATTTGGAAATCACTAAATGTTTAATGATAAGCTTGTTAAGATTTTTAATGGAAAAGTATAACGCCTATAAATATTTGTATAGCTCGTCTTTTACACCTTCCATTACATGACATTTGTGCGTCTTCATTCTTGAGAACGCAGGCTGCAGAGGGTACATTATAGAAAATTACTTTCCTTATGTTTGTCATGATCTCATTTTCACTCAATCACAATCTGGCTACTTTGCTGCTTTCATAACACAAAAACAAATTAAGAAACAGAAGAAAGCTTATATGTATATTTTGCATCTATTTTGTTTTCTTAGAGTTATTATACAGCCTATAAAACTACATTCTGGTATTTCACCCATCAGAGATAAAGTTATGTAAAAACCTAAAAAAAAACAATGACCTTCTCTGAAACTCCACCTGGAGTACTACTGCTGGTGATGTTGTCTTCTTTGGCGGGAATAACTTTAGTTTTATTTAGACATGTAATTAAAGTGTCAGATAGTAAAAAAATATTTTGAAATTCACGTGGCAGTTTCTTAAGACTAGAAGCAATATTCATATCCTCTCTTCCAGGAATTTTCTAATGTTTCAAACATAATGCAGGACCACTCAGCTTCTAAGGAAATGAAAGGAAAGAACCTTTTTCTATTTCTGCCATCCCATTCTACATATTATTAAATTCTTAATATTAATTTCCATATAACTGTAGCTTTCTTGGCATGCTCTAGAGAGAAAAATTACTATGTAATTCTTTTCTCAGGGTATTATTGTGAGTGTATGATGTTAGATGGATATTTTAAACCAGCATCTATTTACCCCTTTTTGCATTTATAATTTTATTGGTGCAATTTAGATTTACAAAATGATCATATTCATCGTAGAGAATTTGTATCTTTAAGTGGTGTATCTTGATTTCAGTTTTTCCCCATTCTCCTCCCCTCCCTTCTATGGAGTACCATATTATATAATGGAAGTAGCTTTGAGAAATACCATGCATTGCTTTGGATTTTTCATCTGAAACCTTAAACTTGGTTCTCTATGGTATATGTGTTTAGATTTAAATTCAATCAAGAAAGCATCCCATTAGGAAATAAGCATTGTTTTCCTTCTCTTCAAATATCAATGTTGCTTTTTCAAATTGAGTATAGATAGGATCACAAGAACAGTTTTTTGCTAAAATCTTAAAATAAAGGCTGTACATGAGCCTAAGATGTTTGAGTAAATCTCACCTTAAAGTATAAAACAAAAAAAGATTTAAGAAAAGATACAATACTATGAAAATGAAGTGTGTAGGAACCAGCCTACAAGCTCAAGTTCAAACCTGACCAAGGGGCAATGAAGAGGAAAAATAAGTGACACAGAAACAAATTAAAATCTGGGGGCCAGAGGGCTCACGTCTCCCTTGGACATGAGTCCCAGATGACTGCCGCACCTTGGCTTTATTTGCTCAGACATGGGCATGAGAAATTAGCATTCCACAGGATCCATCTGTCTCCCACTCTATAGGGTACTTCTCCGGGTAAACAACTTAACTTCAGGTGTTTTTACTTCTCCCTGCAACAAGTTAGCACACTGGCATGTCCTCTTTCCTCTCCATGCTCACTGAGAAGGCCAATTAGGCCTCCTTCTTCCCTTGTAATCTCCATAGGAGTGAATAGGACAAGGAGTGACAAAACAATAATATAAAGCAAATAGTAGTCAGTAGTCCTGGGAAAGAAATCAACCAAGCCTTTACCCTCATATTCTCCAACAATTTCCCTGATAATTTTACTTCAAAGTGAATATATGTTGGTATGTGGGGAATGAAGTTAGGACCCATACCAGTAAAATCAAAAGGGGAAGGAGGAGAGGAAGAGATTTGCAGTAGATTAGGAGGAGAAAAAAGGGAGAAATAAAAGAACCCATCAGACATTACTGAAAGGATTTATTTAGGTGCAAACAAGACAATATCATGCAAACTATTTTAATAAGTCGACAAAAATAAACACATAAATAAATGTCACAAATTCACTTCCAGATTTACAGGATGAAATTTGAAGAAAATTGTAGTTGAAAATAAGATGAACTCTCAAGGTAATTGTTACTACCATACTGAGAGAAGAGAGCCATGCTGCAGTCTTTATTTATTTATTTTTTTGGATGCATTTGTCTTTTAATTTTACAAGCAGATAACATTTAGGTTGCCTGGTCTTAACCTACTTATTACAAATGCATCTAATATCAATGTCATATTTACATATCAGGGTTTTTTATAATGTAAGCATAATTTAATTTGTCTTAGGGCTTCCACTGGTAACTTTTAGATAGATAATGAATATGTAATTATCCTGAGGATAATTGTTTAAGAACAATTAGTTTATTTAAATTTGTAACAAATAATTAAATACTTCTTTATTTTTACTACATTTTTGTGACATGTATCTACTAATATGTTCATCATGGGGGAGTTGGTACATATACATTGCACAATTTAATCCTTTTTATTCCTTCCCCTCTCTCATCATTCCAGTCCCCAGATTCCTTCCCCATTCTTTCAAAGAACCAACTATTTGATTCATTCATCGTTTCTCATTTTCTTTGTCTCAATTTCATTAACTTTTGTTCTGATCTTTATAAATTCTTCCCATCTTAGTTTCAGATTTATATCATTCCTCTTTTTCTAGTACCTGGAGAAGTACTATTAGATTATTTATTTGGGATAATTATATTATTTTATGTGTACATTTACAACTATAACCTTCCCTCTTAGAACTGTTTTCACTGTGTCCCATAGATTTTGAATGTTGTGCTTCCATTGTCATTTGATTCTATGAATTTTTTTGTTTCTTCTCTGATTTCTTCTGTGATTCATTGATTATTCAAAACATGAATAAATCTCCATGTGTTTGAAAAGTTTCTGTTGCTTATTTTGCTATTGATTTTTAGTTCCACTCAGCTACATTCCAGTAGAATGCATAGGATTAATTCAATCTTTTGTATTTATTTAAGCATAATTCATGACCAAAGATACAGTCCATTTTGAAAAAATTTTGCTGTTCTGCTAAGAAAAATATGTATTCTATTGTTTTTGGATGAAACACTGTAGATGCCTATTTAACCCATTTGTTCAGTGGTGTGGATTAACTCTGATTTTTATTTACTGATTTTTGTCTGGTTGACCTAATTGCTAAAATGGAGTATTGAAGCTCCCCAAGATGATTGTATTGGTGTCTATATTTTTCAGTCCACTGTTCTTTATTTTATGAAGTGAGGTGCAACAATATTTGGTGCATAGATACTTGCAATTATTATCATTCCTATTGAATTATTCTCTTTACCAGTATGTAGTAGCCAAATTCTTTGTTATGATCAATTTTGATGTGAAGTCAGCTGTATCTGAAAAATAAGATAGGAGAAGTTACCAGTAGAAAAAAAACAGCAATAATAATAGAGTAAAAAACTATGAAATCACACATGATATGAGTCAAAAATGGCTACAACTATACCACCCTTGACAACAGGAAAGACATGTTGTGTAATAATAACATAGAGACAAATACAAACCAAATATCGACATACACTAAATGTTTACTAAAAGCAAAAACTATACTACCATTAAAAATAGAAATAAATTGGGAAATAGAAATACATTGTCAACCAAATAACTAAGAATTAATGAAATTTAATTGTAATAAGAGTAAAAATGGAAGTAAAAATAATGGGAAAGAGGGATGGAGGAAATAAAATTTGAAAAAAAAAGGAAGATGAGGAGGAGAAAAAAGTGAAGAAAATAATAAAAGATAGTTAATAAAGTTATATAAAATAATAGTAAAATACAAGGAAAAAGAAGAGGCCAAAAATTCTTCTGCATGTTTAGGGCAGTGTTTTGTTTGCAGGGTACATGTTAATGATGTGGGTGAGGGTACTGAGTCACCACTAGGCCCTACTTTGTTTTCTTTTTTCAAAATTAATTTTATTGGTATATTTAAGGTATACAATATGATATTCATCATTGGAAATTTGCACCTTTACATAATTTCTTGGTTCTTAATATTTCCAAATTCCCCTGCCCCTTCAACTCCTCCATCCCTCCTTATTTACAAAGACTTTGTTTCCATTTTTTAATTTTCTCATATTAATTCCATTCCCTGCTTTCCTTTCCCTAACCCCTCGCACTTCCCCTTCCCCTTTGGACCTTTACTTCCTATTTCACATTATGTATTATACCGTTTAGTCCTTGTTTACACATTCAGTTTCTCACACTAGAGAAACTATTTGGTATTTGCACGTGTGTCCTGTTTATTTCACTTAAGAGTTTCAGCTCAATGTTCATCCACTTTGCTATAAGTGTCTCTAATTTTTCATTTTTTATGGCTGAGTAGTACTCCATTTTATATGAAAACCACATTTTCTTTATCCATTCTCCAGTTGATGGGCAACTGGGCTGCTTCCAAGTTTTAGCTATTACAAATTGTGCTGCTGTGAACATGGGTGCATGTGTATCACTGTGGTATAATTCTTTCAATTCTTGGGGAAGATACCCAGCAGGGGAATAGCTTGATCAAATGGGAGCTCTAGCCCTAGTACTTTGAGGTATCTCCATACGGATTGCACCAGTCCACACTCCCACCAGCAGTGGAGCAGGGTTCCTCTTTCTCCACAGCCCGGTCAGCATTTGTTATTGGTTGATTTCATGATAGCAGCCATTCTTTCGGGGCGGGGGGTGAGGTGGAATTCAGTGTTGTTTTCATCTGCATCTCTCGAATGACCAGTGATGTTGAGCATTTTTTCATATGTTTATTTGCTACTTATACTTCTTTGTC
>NW_004624814.1:5043037-5055307 GCF_000247695.1 Heterocephalus glaber | reverse complement strand
CTGTTAAATGTGTTCTACTTTATAGTAAAATACTCCCTATGATTGAAGTACTCTTTCTCTGAGCCTTATGGATTATTCAGCTTTTGATTTGTGTTTATCTACTGCCTGAATACATAGCAGTATGTTCATAATGAAAAGAGAAGATAGATACAAAAGGAATAAAGATAACATGCCCAGGAAAAATCTTTTGTTCAGGGTTTTCTTTCTCTAGCAAACAAGTCGTTGGAAGTCTATTTTTATATACAACTGAGAAATGATTGAAAGCTCTGAAACAATTTATTGAGAATAAAATTTGCAAATATTATTTAAAACTTTAAAAAGCAATTGCCCAAACAGTAAATTAACTAGATATATTTTTAATCAATTTTTTATACATCATTTTATGTTTTGATTTATAGATACTGTAATTTTCTTTCTTCATATATGTAAATCATGTCCATATGATGAGAATTTGGGATTAACTTATTTGAGTAAATAGGATATTCATACTGAGGAGCAATTTTAGTTTTCATCATTGTCTTACAGTACATAGTATATGATTTTATTCTTTCTTAATTTCATTTAATTAACAGTATTTACAAGAACAACAACATTAAAAGATCCAGTAATACAAAGAAAAAAGAACTAAGATGTAAAATTACAGTTTTTCATAATTTTCATTCTAAAATTCAATTATCTATTATATTAGATGCCTACCAGTAAGAACTGTAATTAATTTATAATTTAATGACTGATAGAGGTTATAATCCAGTTCTTGGTAAGGCAATAGACATAACTAACTATATAGAGAAATCTCAATTCAGCAGCTTGGTACAAAATGACAGAATTATTGTAGACATTAATCAGAAAAATATATGTATATAAATGAGAAGAAATTATTCCAAAAGACTATTTAATTAACAAGGGAACAAAAAAAATTGGAGAGTGGCTAAATACGCAGACCATACACCATAAAGCAGACTAGGCACACCAAGCTCATTAGCATCTGATGGTAAAGTTACATTAAATCCAAGTTCAGTAACACAAGTATGTAAAGATTTACCTGAATACCTGCCACAGAAAGAAGCAGAGAGGAAAAGCAGAAAGTAACTTCAGAGTACATTACATGCAGAATACATTACATTTCCACAGATACTGTCTCAGATGATGCCACCTATGGTGTCCTATGGCAACACCTCCAAGTGAAAAAGGAAATGGAGACACAATAGCAGACTGAGTGAAATAGGCCTGTTGGAGTTGTGTGACCAGCTCCAAGTTCAGCTTCTACCACATATTAGCTGTCATAAATAAATGAGTTTAAGATTTTTCTTAGCTTCTGATTTCTTATCTTGAATTTCAGATGATAATATCACTAAACTTGTGAAGGTCTCTGCTATTTTTTAGTTTCTAAAAACCAGTGTGTATGGCAATATCAAAGATGTTAAGCAACTTAAGTGTTCATATAAGTGAATTACTAATTGTCAATAATTGGTTCTCCAGTCCTATGCATGTGATTTCAAATCGCAAAATTGTATTTTTTTATGGCTCAATGTTCCACAATGTCTAGTACCTAGTTTCTCCTATCCATTCATCAGTTGATGTGTACTCATTTGTTTCTTTTTCTAAGATCTCTGAATATTTTTGCAATAAAAAAGATGTGGGTTTCTAACACAATGGAGTACTACTCAGCTATAAAGAAGGATAAACTTGAGACATTTCTAGGTAGATGGATGCAGCTTGAGAACATACTCTCAAATGAAATAGATCAGACACTTATGTATAAATGTAGAATTCTTTCTCTGGTGTGAGAAGTGTAAATGAAGACCAAAATGTATAATAGGCATTGTAAACTAGGAAGAAAATGGTTAAATGGGAAGGGGAACTGGGGAGGTTGGAGGGGGGAAGGAAAGCAGGAAAAATAAAAAATGAGAAAAGAAGAAAAAATGGAAACAATGCCGTTGTAAATTAGGAGAGGAGGGATTGAGGGGAGGGGAATGGGAAAAAAAAGAACACTCAAGATATATCACGTACAGGCACAAATTTCCTATGATGAATGTGATCATTATGCATACCTAAAATGTATCACTAAAATTAATTAGTTTAAAAGAGATAAAAACCAATATGATAATGATACAAAACAGACATGTGGGTCAATGGAACAGAACAGGTAAACCAGAAATAACTCAATTATTTACCCCTTGACAAAGGGCCAAAACGTACACTGGATGAATGACAGCCTCTTTAATAAGTGATTATGTGAATACATTATTACCTATCCACACAGAAGAATGGGTCTCAACCCACATATTTCACCATGCATTAAACTAAAATCAAAATGGTTTATATATTTAAACATTAGAAGAGAAACACTTAATTTGCTGGAAAATAAAATGAGTAAAATTTTTTTTGGCTTAAATTCTTGAAGATGTAGACATAGACAAGGACTTTCTGAACTGACTCTCAGTGTTAAAGGAAATATAACCAAGAATCAATAAATGGAATGTATTATATTAAAAGCTTCTGCATATCAAAGGAAGCAACCAACAGAGTGAAGAGACAACTTAACAGAAGGGAAATGTATCTCTTATTTGCCAAATATTTCTTGGACATAGGATTAACATCTTTAATATGTAAATAACTCAAAGAATTAGACTCCTCTGATAAGACCCAATCAAAAAATGAACAATTGAAATGAATAATCACTCTCAGAAGAAGTACAAATGGACAACAAATACATGAAAACAATCTTCAATGAAAACAACACTGAGTTTCCATCTTACCCCAGAAAGAATGGCTATTAAAGAAAAAAAAATCACATAATAATAAAGTGAGGCTGTGGAGAAAAAGAAAATTTATATATTGCTTGTGGAAATGTAAACTTGTACAATCACTATGAAAATCAGTGTAGATCATCAGAAAACTACAAGTAGATATTCCTTTTGACTCAGCTATTCTTTTTCTAGGTACCTTCTCAAAAGACATAAAGACACCATATTCTGGTGATACATTCATACTCACATTTATAGCAGCACAATTCATAATAACTAAATCTTACAACAGCCTATTTGGTCATCAATAGATGTATGGATAAAGAAAATGTGGTACTTATATGTAGTGGTGTACTCCTCTCCCATAAAGAAGGATAAACTTGAGTCATCTGTATGAAATGGGTGCACCTTGAGATGATAATACCAAATAAGTTAAATCAGTACTCAAGCTTAAGGATTGCATGGTTTCTCTTATATGAGAAACTCAAAATGTAAATATAAAGCAAAATAAAGTATAGGTAATATGAATTAAGGAGGCTCTTATCAAATGGGAAAGGGATCTAAAGACAGAGGGAGAGGGAGAGAGGAGGGAAAGCAAATGAAAGAAATGAATTGACATCTGTCAGGTACACGGACCAACTCCCCACAATGAATGCAGTCATTCTGTAATGCTAGTACTAATAAAAAATAAAAACTTAGAGAAAAATAATCTTTCCAATGAAGAAACATTAAACTATCCTCTACTTCTTGTCTACTTCTTAGGCTATAAAACAAAATAATTACTCTAAAATAATTCTCTTCCTTTACCTCTTTGTTCCCTGGTTCATGATAGAAGCAGTTTTGTTCTGCTACCTGCTCTCACAATCAGCAACTTCCTGGTCTGAGTCATAAAACAATGGTGCCAACTAATTATGGAATGGACCTTCAGAACCCTGAGTCCCAATGAAACTTTTCTTTTTATAAATTAATTATGTCATATGTCAGGGGTGGTGGTGCATGCCTGTGATCCCAGCACTGGGGAGGCTGAGTCAAGAGGATCACCATGAGTTCAAGGCCATCCTAGGCTACATTGAAAGTTCAAGGCCAGCCTGAACTACATAAGACCTTGTCTTAAAAACAAAAACTCAGTGAATTATCTCATGTATTTTGTTATAGTAATATAAAAAATCTAACAATAGCTATGTGCCATCAAATAACCTTCAAAAATAAATACAATTTAGCATTCATTTTTAATAACTGAAGATTTAGATTTTTTCTCAAAATGTCTTATTTTAAATTAATTTAATTATTATAAGTAATAATAAAAAATATGGTACTTTTTCTGAAAGATCCCATGTCATTATCAGATTGTGTTCCCCAGGAAACAGGCTCAGGGACAGAAAATTGCATTTGGATTTGTTATGGGCACTTTCTGAAATACAATCCTCAGAAACAGAAGGAGCAGTACTGGGTGCAAATAGGAGTATATTGTGGTACACTCACAAACAAGACCAAAAATAATGCCATGCAGAGCTCTGGAGCTGGGTTTGTATTTCAGAATCAGCGGAAGTGTTCACAGCTTAACGCAACTTGCTGATGCTACTTCTCTTGTTTCAGAGAATACGCATCATTTGAGATCATTAACCAGTTCTTTATTTTAAACCTATAAAATATATCAGCATTACTGTATACAACTTACTGAGGAATGTGTAATTTTAGATTACAATAAGGAGATTCAGGATAGGCCAATTAATATCCAACAGTATAACAACCATCAGCCATCCCCACTTTCCCATGGGGAGTATCTTCTCCACGACAAGGGTGGGGCTAGTTTTACATTTTACTATTTCAACCTGTTTTACACGAAAATTTAAAAAAAGTCTTCTTCCTAAAATGTATAGCTGGTAATATTTTTGTTATTTCATTGATGTTTCTTCTTAAATGACATTTTGAATATTTGAGTTTATCATTTCACATTATATCATATTTGAAAGAATTAAATGTTATAAATTTTCATAAATGTAAATATAAATTAATTAGCTAGGCTAGATCTACCAAAGTTTTCTGTTAAATAATATAGAAAAACCAGCCATTACAAGCTCAATAGAAATTTTCTGTGGCAATGGTAGCTGAAATACAACAATGAATCCAATTAATAGTAAATATTGATTATAATTTTACAGATATTTCATCATGTGAAATTCATATAACTCCATTCCTTTTCTCTAATTAATATGAAAAAAAGAAAAAAAAATAAAAACAAAGTCTTTGTAAATACGAAGGGGTGGAGGGGTTTAAGGTAGGGCAGGGGAATGGGAAAAAATAAGAACCAAGAGAGATTATGTGAAGGTACAAATTTCCAAAGATGAATGTCATTTTATTGTGTACCTAAAAGTACCAATAAAATTAATTAAAAAATTATATGACTACATATTTGCTAGAGAAAATGGCAATTATTTAAGTACATTTTCTGTAGGATGCAAAATTTCTCCCTTCTTAGATTTTCTTCTCCAATACTTCACGTGAATAGATCAGAGCCATATTGCAGAAGATAAATGACTATGCCCACAATAGCATTTCTTTTAATTACCTATGAAAATTAATTTAGATATTTGACAGTGATAGTTATCCTATTTTGAAAATTGCCGCTTTTATAAAAGCTGTAGAAAATATCCACAATAAGTTTCAAAAGTAGAGATTTAATTTCTACATTTTCTCTTCCTGGAGTTCTTCTCATTATTACTATAAGTTTCAACATAAAAATAATTACGCACCATTCCTCATTATCAGAGAAAATTGTGGAATGCACAGTCATAGAAGAACTAAGCTATATAATTTTCTGTTCAAAATATAATTAGTTTAATTGTTATGTTTCCTTATTCTCTTGTAATGTTGAATTTAATGGTAGTACTTATTATCATCTGAAAAATACAATTTCAATGTAATATTTTGACCATATGAAAAAATTTTCAAGATTAAAATTGTGAATACATTTCCTATATCAAAGTGACAAAATTCTATTTTGTTCTTCCTTTCCATCTGTAAGATAAAATGTAAGATAAAATTGTTCCTCTGCACTATTGTAAGATAAAATTGTAAGATAAAATGTTCCTCTGCACTATTTTGAAAGCTAAATATTACAGTTATATACTTTTTTCATAGGATTAATCTTAAGACTTGAAAGACTTAGTAAGGGATTTAATGGTTATAGCTCTTACACTACCACATGCTATATATGTATTTAGGTGATATATAATGAACTGCATATATTTAACATGAACAATTTGGTAAATTTAGGTATTTTCAAAAATATGTGATCCTATGATAACCATGTATTTAATAGTTTTGTTCAACATTCCCTTTGTGTCCCTTTGTGTGTTATGTGTGTTTGTGTGTGTACACACATATGTCAATGCACACATGTCAAGAGCAGTTGTTATAGAGTCTACCCTCTTGAATTTTGAACTGCACAATACCAAATTACTATTTCTAGGTACAATGTTATATAAGAAATCTCTACAGCCTGAAACTTTTTACTTATTTAACAAGTATCCCTATTATTTCTGGTATGTTAGTCATCTTTCTATTACTATACTAAATACCTGAGATAATCAACACAAAGAAAAGAAAGGTTTGTTTTGGATTAGTCTTGAAGGTTATAGCCTGGTTACCCACTTCTTTTGACACTGTGATGAGACAGTTCACCATGATGTGAATGCCCATGAGCAAAGATCCTCACATCTTGGTGTCTGGGAAGCACAGTGGGAGGAGGGGAGAAGAAAGAGAAGGAGAGAAAAGGGAGGAAGAACTGGGGTCCCATTATCTCTTTCAAAAACATTCCCCTCATGATCAGAGACTTTCCACTCTTTACCATCCCCTAATAGTACCATGCTAGAGAGCAAGCCTTTAATAAATCAGCCCTTGAGGGATGCTTATCAAAATCAAATGCCCACCCCCATGTGCTGGAAACCATTATTGTATTGTCTGTGTCTATGAGTTTGACTTATAGATGCCTCATGAAAGTAGAATCATGCAATGCTTTATCCTCCTGTGACTGGTTTATTTCCTTATGCAAATTTTCCTTGTGGTTCATCCATGCTGTTACAGATAGAATTGCTACCTTTGTGTGTTCTAGATGGAGATGGAAAATTGTGCAGTAGTTGTGTGTAACAGTATAGCTGTTTCTAAAAAAAAGTCTATTATATGACCTAGCAATTTATTAATATATATCCAAAATAATTGAAACCAGGATTTCAAAGAGATTCATGAATTTCTATACTCCTTGTGGCATCATTCACAATACTAAGATATGGAAATACTCAAAACTTTCTCGAGTTATCTTTTTAAAATATGTGTTATGATTTCTATTTCACCAATTGGTAATTTTAGGTAATACATTACAAGTAACATATTTGATATTCAAAATTGGGTTTCATAGATTTCATAAACATTTCCTAATCTCTTTATTAAAGATATTCTTCAAAGATAGACATTCTACAAAAAAAAAAAAGATAGCCATTCTATTCAAGCTGGCTAGATATTTGATGTCAGCAGTCCTATTCCCTAGCAATTGATCTGTGCTGAAAGGCTTTGATCCATTTTTATCTTGAGGTTTCTGGGGATCTCAAATGAGCTCTTGTTTGTGATGCTCCAGCATTTTTTACTCCCTGTATTTACCTATTATGAAAAATTTGATAAATATTAGTGTTTTATCAAATTTCTACTTATCATCAATTATGTGTTAAAACTTTTGAATGAAAGTCCTACTGCTTACCTTCTGGAAATGTGCTTGTTCCCAGCTGTAATTTAGGAAAGAGTTAACCTGGTTATTTTGCACACAGTGGTCATTTTAAAGACTCTTAATAATTTCTTTCTGTTTGTCATACTAATTGACAGTCATTTATTTTAGAATGTAACATTACATTTTCAGAAATGACTGGTTTCACACAAGGGCAGTCACCAAAGATCAGTTGTTCTCTAGCATAAGAAAAGTAGACATTTACCACTCTGTAGCATTCATGTAATGATTCAAATATGCCAGTCATTGCTGTTTGGTGAGTCAAATAATAACAAAAGAACAATAAAACAGCATTTAAGAACTGGGGGCCTCCTATGTGCCAATCAGCATGCCATGTGCTCTCCTCCTGCATTATCTTTAGTCTATCTAATAATCCTTTGGTGTAGGATTATCACTTCTATGTTATAGAAGAAAATTAGAGGTTTAGAGAGATCCAGTGATTTTTTTCAACATCTGAAAAATTAGCAAATTTTATATTTGAAATTACAACCCTAGGATGATTTCTAATATCAATAATCTTGGGATAACCCACAAATAAAGCAATATTATAGACATGAAATTAAAAATTTTCAGAGAAAGTTTTGGTCATAATATTTTCTATCCCTTGGCTTAAAAATATTTATTCACCTAATAGTTAAAAATAAGATTTTTCTGGTTTAAGGTAAGTTAGAATGCAGAATTGCATCCAATGAGTTAAAGAGTGGGCAGGTTCCTTTTTTACACTTCTGTTCAGTGTGTGCTATCCATATACCTATTCTGTTAACCTCCTTCCTTGTCGTATATTTTCCTTATTGTTCTTGACCAATCTGAGTGGTCATATTTAGATTAATGTGCTGTCTAACACATTTGATTCTCCACTTCAGACTTAGGGTTTAATGTACAGTCCAGGAATTAAACATCAACAAAAGGATATCTGGTCAATAAAATATCCTACTGTTTCCAGTCTAACTCCAAGTAACTTGGGTTTCTCATTGTCATCCAGTGTTATGGACTGAATATTTGTTATTCATCTCCATGCAAATTCATATGTTGAAATTAAATCTCAAGTCCGATAGTATTTGGAGATGGAGCCTTTGATAAATAATTAGGCCGTGAGGATGGGGGCTTTATGAATGCACTTATGAGAAGAGGCAGAATGCTGACTTGCTCTCTCTTCTTACCTGCAAGAACACAGTAAATCAGCAGTCTGTAATTTGGAAGAGGACCGTCACCAGAACTTCATCATATTGACACCTTGATTTCAGATTCTCAACCTCCTGAACTGAGAGAAATAATTTCTTTTGCTTATAAGTAATTTAGTTTATATAGTACTTTATTATAATAGCACAGCTGACAAAGATACATAGCTTTTCTCCTACCATACTAAATGTATTTCCACTTTATCCCCTAAATGAAATATTTCAGAAGCACTCCTAGCTCCTATGATTTATTCTTAAATTCCAACTGAGATCAAATTCTGCCAATTTCACAAGGTTAAAATTTATGATTCAGCATCTCTCTGCTTTCACTCTTTGTTCCTGTTTATACTTTATTTAAAGGTTTTCTGTTACCTGGATTGTTTAAATGCTTTTATTGTATTTTTTCCTTGTACATTTCTGATACATCTAAAGACTCCAAATTGAGCTTTTTCCTACAGTATAATCATGTCAATAATAGCTTTATTCATGTTTGTATCTCCTCATTGCTACCTAGAACAAGCTGATCTGCAGTATGCACTGTGAGGTCTACATTACCTTATCAGATTTTAGAAATCAGTTTCATCTCTTTGTTTGGCTTTCCTCATAAGGTATTACACTAGGCCAACTACCTCAAGAATGTGTCATGTTCCTAGTATTTGTGGTTATGTTATCTAAAATGGCAAGTAGGACTTTATCAGTTTGATTTGGAGATACAAATATGAAATGGAAAGACTATCTTGGATTAAACCTGGAGCCCAGTGTAATGATAGAAGTCCTCAATGTGAAAAAGAAAGTCGAGAGAAAGGTGAGTGAAGATGAGACTAAAGAAGAATGGACCAAGTGAGAGGAAGGGCTAGAAGTTGGAAAAGGCAAGAAAGTAGATTGTCCCATAAAGATTTTTTAGAGAATGGTGTCCTAAAGACACCTCAGTTTAGCTGTGAGACATGTTGTATTTCTAACCTGCAGATCTGTAAATTCATGAATCTCTTCTGTTTGAAGGCATTACTGTTTTCCAAATTTGTTTCAGCTTTTGTAGGAAATACACACACCTATGATCCAGAGTATTGTATTATCTATATTCTCCCAAGCTGACTGGGTTGTTTCATAATTTCATATACATGTTTTATGCATTTTGTCTCAATTTTCCTTTCTTTCATTTAAAATTATTTCCTAAAATTTACACTATTTATAAAAGCAAGATTATTGCAACAATTATATGAACTATGTATGTTTCTTTGAACAGTAGTCAGAATTAAGGAGTGTTTTTTCTTTGACTATATTTGTGCACATTTTAATTCTGTCACTAAAATATTTTTTACACTTATGTATTATCTCATTTCTTTTATACCTGTCATCAAATCCTAGGAAAAAAGATAATATTCTTAATTGTTTGATACCTAAATATGCACACTGTAAGAGAATGTAAACTTGCTTTAAAAACAACACAGAAAATAAAAATCATCTTTGTTATGTTGAAGACCTATTTCCACAATGAACTTGACTGGTGTTACCCAGGGCAGCAGGCATTTAGAAAAGTGTGAAAATCAAATTAACATTTTGAAAGAGCATCCTGCAACTGGTGAAAGAAAAAGAGAGAGAGAGAGTTTGAAGGGACAGTTCCCAAGCTATTCTATATATATAAAGCAAGGAGTTGACAGAATATCCTCTCTAAAAAGTATTGCTTTTAAACAAATCGAGGATATGAACACAACTACATTGTTAACAATAATGTGCTTTGAGGAAGAAGTTAATTCACTTTCAATATATTTTATGAAAAACAAGTAAAGTTTAAGTAGAGTTTCATGTGTTCTTTCTAAAGCTATGCTTTCAATAACCATTCTGTCACAAAAGTCAGAACAGTATCTTTCAAGGAAAGGAAATAGAACTGTAGATTGGAAATGTCGATATACACTATGTGTTTGTTTATTTATTCATCAATAATTTCAGTACCCAAATTTGAAGGCAAATGAAATTTTATGACATGAAAGAACTGTAATTTGATAGCTGATTTATAATGTCCACATAGTCAACACCTAATAAAACAGGAAAAAGAAAAATATTGTTAAAACACCTATCTTTTTGTACTGGAAAATTGCTCCATCATGTCTCAAGTTTCAGTTTCAATTAAGAATATTTAATCAAGAATTGTTGTTTCCTTTGGAATTATCTGGGATTTTAGAAAACTTTAGATATTTCTTAGTGAATTATTTTAATAGTAAACTAACAAAATAACTGGCCAGAAGTAATAAAATGGTTTGTGTTTTTATATTTTGGTATATGAATAACTATAAAATATGAAGTCCCTTTTTAAGCTGCTAAATATTAGAGTATAAAGTGGTTTTATGAGCACAATTTTTTTTCAATTCACAATAGAATATATCAAAACAAAGCAAGATCTTTACATTTCTCTGAGGATTTCTAATTTCAATTATTTTTATTTATTCATCCATTCACTTGTCAAGATTTTCGTTCTCTGTGACTATGTACTTTTACAATACTGAGAGCAAAATAATTAATCAAATAGCTAAAATACTATACTTTCACTAAGATTCCATGTTACATTGCCAGTTTTCTCCCCAAATGTACTGTGGATGTAAGTCAAACAACTTAGTTTATCTATTACATCATTTAGTGCTAGGGAGAAAACAATGAAAAGGAAATAGTGGGGAGTGTTGGTGTAGTGTTCCAGTTTAAAGAGTGACTAGCGGGTTCTTCTTGGCGAGGAGGTGATGGTAGCTATGAACCCAAAACTCTAGGATCTTCAGCCATTGAATATTCCCTTGCACTAGTGACTCTGCAGGGTCCCACAAGCCTCGGAGTGGGGCTGCATCACTGGTGCCTCTTGTTTTGTGGCTTTCAGCATCTTTGAGCAGCTACTTGTTTCTCGTTCACCGGTGTGCAGAGTGCCACCTTGGAATCCATCAGCCTCTGACCCTGTAAATCAATCCAGTCTAGTCCCTCTTTTTACAGTGGTCAAATCTTGGATTGCACTTATCTTGGTCTGCGAGTGTTCTGCAAGGTCCCGAGTCCCAAAGAAGATGCCGAATCACCCCGCCACAGACAGACAGCCACCTGGTTCCACACTACAAAGACTCAGAGGACACCAGACCACCAGACCACGGTACTGAGTCCTGCTGATCCTGGCCCAGAGGAAGGGGTTTCTGGGCCACCATCCCTCCCACCACTCATGGCCCAGAAGGTAGGGGCTTCTGAGCTGCCATCCCACTGCTCCTGGTCCAGAGGAAGGGGCTTCCCAGCCACCATCCCCCCTGCTGCTGGCTCCTAGCCCACAGGAAAGGGGTTTTGGGCCACCATACCTACAGCTGCTCCCGGCCCCTGTCGGACCTCTCCCAGCTCAGAGGAGGTAATCCATGCAGGCGCTAACAGCCACCCCCACAGTTGAAATGAGAAAACATGTAAATAAGTCTCAAAACCAGACTTCCAGATCACAAAGAGCAAGCCCAAAGGGAAATGGGATGGAACGCTCTGATACTCAACCACCTGGACCCACTGAACTGGCAACAAAAGAGGATCTGGAAAAAATGAAATCAGAAATAATTTCTCAGAT